>JACERP010001347.1:0-22246 GCA_014080715.1 Scenedesmus sp. NREL 46B-D3 | reverse complement strand
CCATGCCATATGATGGCGTGTGCTCAAGCAGCGCAGCAGCAGTCTACGAAGACACGCACTACGCCACTTTCAGCAGCAACAGATGGCAATTCCCAACCTGCAGCAGCAGCAGCAGCGGCAACATCACGTGCATGCATTGGCACACGTGCTGTGTTGCCTCCTGGTGGGCGCTTGCCCAAGTTTGCTTCCTGCGCTTCACCAATGCCTGCAACGGTGCACAACCACAGCAGCAGGTGCCGCACAAACGATGGCTGCCGCCACACCCCACCTGTAGCACAGCCTCCTGGTGGCACTTGTCCAGGTGCCCCCTGCGCATCTGCAAATGACATGTAGCTGAGCAACCACAGCAGCAAGTGCCGCTCAAACAGACGGCTGCCGCCACACCCACCTGCAGCGTGGCCTCCTGGTGGCGCTTGTCCAGGTGGTCCTGCTCCGTTGTCGGCTGCCCTGCGGGGTTGCCGTCAGGGTCGAGCTGGTCGCGCGGGCACCTCCCCAGGCGCTGTGCCATGCACGACATGCTGCGCGCAGCACACACAGCATAGTGGCATTGTGACAGGAGTCGAGGCATTAGAACACAAGTTGAGAAGTGGAGCTCATCCTCGCTGAGCACGCTGAGCAATGCGCGGCATGTAAGAAGTACACAATTATTTTGGTGACACGAGCATGTTGTGTGTGGGGGCGGGGGAGGGGGCTGGTTCAAAGAGGGAGTGCAAAAAAGACAGAGCATGATGATGGAATCCACAGCATTTGTGGGGCGGGTATCACACAAGCTGGTCGCCAGGCACCTCCCAGGCGCCGTGCCGGGCATGCTGCAAGCACGGGTACTTGTTGAGTGAGAAATTCCGTGCACAGGTTGACTGCAACGTAAAGCCATGAGACCTGCTGCACAGCTATGTGTATAGCTGAGCAGCAGGCTCACCATGTGCTGTGTGCTGTGCATGCCATGTTACCTCAATCACAAGCAGCAGCAGCGGCAGTGGGGTGGCCGGCACTCACCGGCATGCTGCGCTCGGTGTGCCTGCTGCTGCGCCACGGCCGCCAGCCTGTCGCTGCGCATGCCACTCAGCTTGGAGCGCGCCTCGGCCTCCTCAGGCGCCTCGCCCTTGACCAGGCGCGCCCCTGCAGGGCCATACCAGGCGACACACAGGGAACAGCCAGCAGTGTGAGAAGCCAGCATCAGCAGGAGTGCGCAGCAGGGGGTGTGGCCGTCCCTTCCTCTGTACTCCTCTGCCCCCCCTAAAAACAAAGAAGCTTCTCTGCAAGGCAGCAGGCAAGCACACGTTTGTTATATTTGTGTGGTGGGAACTTCAGCGAACTGCCGTTCAGCTTTGTGCACGCCTCCAACTCTGCAGGCAGCCCCCACCCACCGCCATGGCAAGACGCTTCTCTGTGTAGTGGTTGCAGCAGCGAGATGTGAGCAGCAAGCATGCATGCATGACAATGCAGGTGCTGCAGGGCAAAAACAGCGACAGCAGGCAGCTGCAGACACGTGCGCATGCAGCAACAAGTCCTTGTCAGGCGAGGCGCTGCTGGTGGCCGCAAGCCAGCGGCAGCACCACACCAACCCCGCCAACCGCTGCGGGCGCCCCCCCACCAGGCGTCCCCCATGAGAGCAAAACAGCGTGATCGGTTGCATGCTCTCTGTGCACCGACTGCACAGGAAATGCACAAGGCGGCGTCTTGTGCACCACCCCGCAGTCTCCACCAAACCAGCTGCCCAGTCCACACAACCACCACACATTGCACACAACAAACGTACACGCACGCACACGCAAGACCACTGCCTGCCACCACCCCCACGCACCCGCCTTCTTCTCCTCGGCAGTGCCAAACGCGTACGACACGTCAGGCAGCGTCGTGTGCATGACGACGCCGTCGCCGCCGAGTGCGGGCCCCCAGTCGGTGCGGCGCGCGGTGAGGTCCATCAGCAGCCACCTGCTGCGGCTCACCCACAGTGGCGTGGGGCAGTCCTCCAGCGGGTGCGTGGCTTTGAACTTTGGGTTGTGCACTGCGTGGCGGGTTGAGGGCGTGGCGGCAAAGGCGCAGGGCGGGATGAGGCAGGCAGCGACTCGTGAAGAGCTTGCTGGTTCACAACGGGTGTGTCTTGTCTTTCTGGCCCTAGGGTCAGGCTGGGATGGTAGGGTGCGTGGAGGCGCGTAAGGTCTCCTTACCGTCACACACGCCCCCTTCCTTAACGTGCGCGGGTGTTAAGTATGAACACACCACGCGTAGCTCATGCATTCATTCAATCATTCTGGCTGTAGGGGCGTCTCTCGGCAGCCAGATGCCTCAGGAGCCATCTGCTCTGGCTGACCGAGAACAGGGTGGGGCACACTCATTTCCCGGGTGAGAGCAGCGCCTGGTGTGGCGTTGCTTGCAGCCGTGCAGATGGTTGCAAGTCCTGCACATGAAGCCACACAAACGGACAGTCCCAGATGGTCTGTCGTGCCCTGAGTGCGGACGCCAGCCAACGGCTGAGGGCATCTCCACCCCCAGCCCTGCATCGCAGTTGAGGAAGCCAACACGATGCACCATCTTGCAGCAGCACTCACGATGCTCCGGGGGCAGCCTGAGTGTGGACGCCAGCAGCTGGCTGAGGTCGTCGCGCCTCTGCAGCAACGTGGCGGCGCGTGCCAGCGCGGCGGACCCCTTGGTGCGCGGGCCCAGCATCTTCAGCACGTGCCTGCGCATGCACGGGACGACAGCGGCAGCAGCAGCAGCAGCAGCAGCAGCAGCAGCGGCATGTCGGTGAGTCATGGAACCGCGCTGCAGCGCCCGCCACCAACGGGCTAAGCGCCCAAAAGCATGTGTGCGCAAGCACTGTCAAAACCGCCGTACGCACCCATGCAGGTAAAAGCAGTCACACAGGCGAGTACTGAGTACGTAAGGGGCACGCGACACACCACCCCTCTGGGGTCAAAACAGCCAGCCCACAGCTGTCACATATTTGGACTGTACCGAGCATTGAAGGTTTGCCAGACCACTGTGCCGAATCTTAAGCCCACCTGTTGAAGTCCTGTAGGTGTGTTGCCACACAGCGACCAGGCAACAGTGCAGGTACAAGGCTCACCGCTCTAAGCACCTGGTGAAAGTCCTGCAGCTATGACAGCCAGCACAAATGGCAACATGCCACTGCAATGCAAACCTGTTCCGCGCCGTTAAGGCACCTGATAAATCCTCCAGGTCTTGAAAGTCAGAACACATGACAGAATCACACTGCTAACGAACCTGTTCCAAAGCATCCCGCCCTAAGCGCACCTGTTGAAGTCCTCTAGGTACACATGCAGTCATGAGACAACAAATGAGACAACTTATGGAAAAAGTTTGCATTCCGTGGCGTACCGTCCTGAGCGCACCTGTTGAAGTCCTCTAGGTAACACATGCAGTCATCAATCAGACAACAAATGAAAAGAGTATGCATCCCGTCGCGTACCGTCCTGAGCGCACCTGTTAAAGTCCTCTAGGTACCACACGCAGTCATAAATCAGGCAGCAACTGTAATAATATGCATTCCGTGGCGTACCATCCTGAGCGCACCTGCTGAAGTCCTCTAGGTACCACACGCAGTCATTGATCAGACAACAGATGTGATAAAATGCATTCCGTGGCGTACCGTCCTGAGCGCACCTGTTGAAGTCCTCCAGGTCTGACAGGTACTGGCCGGCCGTGCGCGCCCAAACAGAGGACTGGTGCTGCAGGTCAGAAACCTGCAAGAGGTTCAAGACACATGGGGTTTGGGCACAGGCGTTTTAGCAGATGCATTTCGCATTCACGCCCCTTCGCATTCACACCCCTTGGAAGTTTGAAGTGGTTTGAAATGTTTGACAACGGCACTTGCACAGCAGAATGGCACAGCAGAAGGCTGCACACCAGCAGATTTGTGTCTTCTCCGAGACACAACTGCCGCGGGATTGACAGCAGGCACTGCCCCACCTGCACTGTGAAGGCAACACGGACATCTTCATTTGCCATGCACACTAGTTGAAGTGGTGTGTGCGGTGTGCTGGAAAGTACTATCCCAAGACATTGCGGCCCACCTGGTATTTCTTGATGGTAAGGGCCAGCCTCTGCGGGTGTCGCTGGCAAAGGCAGGGGCAGCCGGCTCGGCACCCCAGCGCACAGCACTGCCCGCCTGCAGCTCCGGCAGGCCAGCCTGCACAGCCGGGGACAACGAATGCACACATGAACTCAGCCACAGCTGAGATGAAAGCAGATCTTGCGGAGGTGCAGCAGCACTGCCCAGCTGCAGCTCCAGCCTGCACAGCCAGGGAATGCACACATGTGTCACTCGCCTGCTGAGATGGAAGCGGATCATGAAAAGTAGCAGCAGGCTTCCCCAGCTGCAACTCCGGCAGCAGACATGAGCAGGCCAGGAATGCATGCATGTGCCGCGCCGCAGCAGAGGTGGGAGCAGCGTGGAAGACATGCAGCAGCACTGCCCGGCTGCAGCTGCGGCGGAGCAGCCTGCACAGGCACTTGAGGTGGAAAGTATAACAGGCATGTGGCGTGGAGGGATGACGACGGCTGTACAGGTGAACTGATCATGATGCTGACTGTGCAGGAGCAGCAGCACTCAGCAACAGCTCAGGCGCAGCGCGGGCCCAGGCCAAGGAGGGTAGACCATGGGAGATTCAGTTCTGCCAGCACAATGATTGGTGCAGTAACTAGCCAGCAGCTGGCCACCTTGCAGTGCCAGGAGAATGTGCCGCTGCTGCTGCTGTCGGGTTGCATGCTTACATCATCAGCACGAGTGCAGCAAACAGTGCCCCGACACTTCTGCCGTCCTGCAGCACTCACGTTGTCATTCAAGAGGTGCAGCTCCAGTTCACTGAAGCCGATCCTATAGCCGTACGCCGGGAGCGATGCCGACCATTTGGGGTTCAGCACCAGCATGGTGTAGGCCCTGCTGAGCCCCAGCGCCCCAATGAAGCTGTCCACGAATGGCTCCAGCTTCAACGCATCAACCTGCATGCATGTCAAGCAGCAGCACAGGAAAAGGCAGCAGTTTCAGTTGTGCTGTAGTAAAGGGTTCTTAAGACTCTGAGCTGTGGTGAGGCACTCTGGGACGGTTGCACGTGACGCGCAATGACCTGCATATGACGTGACAGAAGACTATGTTATAACAACCGTTAAAATGTTTCAGGTGTGGAGGCGTATGTACGCTCGGCATGGCATATGCCCTGTTTAGCCCAGCGCCCTAGGCAGCACTCCACAGCTCCACAAGCACTCACACACGCAACTGCTCATGCAGTTGAAGAGAATTAGGAGGAGGAACACCTGAGACCCAACCCTACCCCACCTTTTGGTGCCTTTGCCCATAGTCGTGCTGACACTGTGCTCATTTGGCGTGGCTCATACCGTCTAAGATGGTGACTGGACCCACGCGTAACTACCCTCTCTCAGATATAGTGGTACACAACCACAAGCAGGTTCAGTGGTGCCGGGCGACCCCCAGCAGCAGCAGCACTGCATCTGCCACAACAATGCCTGATTGATTCGAGCCCTGCCCACCTGCTGGTCGCCCTCCACATAGTCGGGGTCCATGGGCCTGCTGAACGCATCGATGGCCCGCTCAAAGGTTGACAGCACGTCGCTCTTCTGGATGACGACCACGTTGCAGCTCATGTTGAGGTGCACGTAGCTGGGCAGCGGCGAGGGCACGACGCTCTCCAGCTCTGCCGTGCCTGCACAGTGGCCTGTTTTGCCAGCAAGCAGCATATTGAACGGTGCAGCAATACACAGCAGGCGCCAGCAGAGGTGACCCGGCAGCAAACCAAGCACGACAGCTGCACAGGGAAGAGGTGGCTGCGCTGTTCAGTTGTACAGTTGCTGCACAGAGGTTGGCGTGGGCAGCAGAGGCGTGGGAAGGCAGCAGGGGCGTTGGCCCAACATGCGTAGTTCGACGCTGTCGGGCCCGCAAGCTGTGGGCCAGGTTGCAGTGCAAAACCCAGAGCACGTGCACGCACCGTCAAGCGAGCAGGACAGGTCTGAGAGCGCAACGCGCGTGTGCGGCAGCACGTGGTCCACGTGGCTGAACCACGACAGCAGGTCCTCGCTGCTGACGTCAACCTGGGGCGTGGAGGGGGGCCAGCGGGGGACGCAGGACGCCACACAGGGCACGACAGCAGCTCAGAAAGGCTGGCAGGCACAGGCTCGCACATCCCACGACCAGCACGCAACGATGACCAGCAAGGAATGATGACGCGCATGCATGCTTGCCTTGAAGCATGTCGGCCAACAGAAGAAGTGCACAACAGTGCAATGATTGCTTGGCGGCGGCAGCCGGTTGCCGCAACTGTGGCAGTGTGCCACACAGCTGCAGGCCCCGACAGACCGGACTCTTCGATCATACTGGTCCCCACACGTGCAGGACGGCGATTGATGCAGCATGCTGCATGATGCAGCACCAGGCCCGCACAGGTGAGCGCCCACCAGCCACAGTCCCCACTTGCTGCGCCGCGCCACCTGCAGCAGAGGGCTGCTCACCTTGGCGTTCCCGTCACCCTGAAACCCGATGAACACGAGGTTCAGCGGCACGCTCATGTGCAGGCCATCCACTGGGTGCAGGCCCAAGTAGGTTGCCAGGTTGGCAGAATGCAGGTAGTCCTGCAGCACACACGAGCCCACAAGCATGGACAGCATTGACGAGTGTGCTGCTGTTTGTTGTCGACAGCAGTTTATGTGTGATTTGTGACGGGCTTGAGCTGTGTCAAGACCATATCACTGGGAGCAGGCCCAACTGGCAGGATGGCAGAGTGCATGAGTGGTGAATAGATACGTGTAGACGTGTCTTTGTGCTCAATGGCTGGCAGGTACTAGCGCAAGAATGCAGCAGGCGGTTCAATGGGTGCAGTTCCTGTTTGGGTTGGCCAGCTGGCACATCGCAGGTTGCCCTGCAGGCAAGTCAAGACAAGTGTGGATGTGCAGCTGAGGGTGCATGTCACGTGCCTGCATTCCATCTGAAGAGGCCCGCACAGCTGAGTTATGAGCTGTTTAAGAGTCCCAAGAAAAGCGCACCGCTACATATAAAGCTTATGGCTGCCTGCTCTGTCAGCGCTGCTGCTGCCACAGCTGCTGTTACATAGCTGCTGCTGCTGCTGCTGCTGCCGCCGCCAGGGCATGAGCAGCAGCATGACAGAGCTGCAATATATCGTACAAAGCTGCTGCTGTCAACACTTCAGCTGCTGCTGCACCAGCCCAGCTCCTCGCCACGCAAGCTGTGCAGGCCAGCAGTGGAGTCAAAGCAGCAGCGATTGCTGAGCAGAACAACTGAGCGGCGGCATGAACATTGTGCTTGAACTGTGCTTGATTGCTCGCTGCGATCGTCTGCCATATGTTGTCTTGTCAAGGGCTAATGGGCAGCCCACACCTGCTGCCACCACATCGGCAGTGGCAACAGCTGCGGCAGCCTCTTTCCATGCCCTGCCCTGAATCTTTGTGGCCTATCTGCTGGACCCCACTGCTGCTGCTGGTACCGTGGCTGTCACAGATGCTGCCGTTGCCGCTGACGCTGCTGCTGCCATCTGCAGTGTGCTGCTGTTGTTGCTGCTGGGCAGCGCACCTGCCTCTTCCATGACGCATGGCTACCTGCAGCTCAACGGCGCTGCAAGTGCTGCCTGCAGGACGCTGCCTCACCTCTACGTTGTCAAAATCCCGAAGATGCAGGCTCTGAATCCGATTGAGCTCATCACTGTCCCAAGACAACGCGTCTTCCCCCTGCAAACAGCAGGAGCAGCAGGTGTGAACTAGCAGAGCGTGTGCAGACGCAACACATCTGCGGCTATGCATCACCATCCCAATTCCTGCAGGTCTGCTGTCAATGCATACAAGGCAAGTTGCTGCAGCTGCAGCCGCAGCAGGCAGCATTCAGTGACCGCGTCACATGGCAGGTTCTCCGATGTAAAGAAACAGCTGCTTCAGGCATACTTGCAGACAGTTCATTTCCCTCCTTACTGCTACTCACTGCACCAGCAAACAGGTGGGTGCCATTGCCGCCTAGAGGGGGCGGGGGTGGTCGTCTGAAGCAAGGCCAGTTGAATATGGCAGGCAGAGCAATGTCTCAGCTGGGCGACACAGATCGCTTTGAACAATACTTTTGAACACCCCAACCGTGTTACCTCCATTTGCTTGTGCTTTCGTCCCGGGGTTTGCCTGCTTGTGCTGCTGGTAGCAGCAGCAGTACCAGCAGTGTGCTGCACATTGACAGCCATTTTAGATGCGGCAGCAGCTGCTGCTTGCTACGATCCATATGCAATCAGTAAAATAATTACCAACGCCTGGTCATCCTGCAGTTGGACGCTTTATTTGCAATGCAGCCAATTGGGTGGATTTCAGCTCAGATCGGAACTTGCACTTTTTTCGTAGATCTGCAAGGAAACCACATTGTGATTGCCTCGACGAGAATAGGAAGAGATACACCACCAGTAACCTCTGCAACTGTCAGCCTAGGGTCTGGCACTGCCTGATAGGGCTTTCGCCCAGGCGTCTTGCCTGTGCTTCGTGCAAAACAATTCCAAGCACATGTCATCTGTCGTACATTCTTGCAAACGATTAGGCTTGACTTCCAACAACCTACAGCAGAAGTCCATTTACCTGCTTTGCTCGACACTCCTCATCCCAGCAGCAGCACAGCTGCCAAACACACGCATACCCACCAATCCTCGAGCTACTTTCCGTGGGTGTGCACGCACGGCACTGCCCGGCACAGCGCCATACATACTTCCCCTGCGTTGCACCTTCTGCTGAGGCACCCCCAGCTCCATCCAGCACTCCAGCAGCACACACAGCAGCATGCGGCGCATATTTGGCGCCCAGAAGCAGAAGGAGCCTGCACCAACGTTAGAGCAGGCAGGTGACAGGCTGACAGGGCGCGGGGACAGGATAGATGAGCAAATTAACAAGCTGGACCAGCAGTTGATGAAGTTCAGGGAGCAGATAAAGAAGACACGACCTGGGCCAGCTCAGGAGGCACTCAAGAAACGAGCTCTGACTGTGAGTGCACCAGGAGTTAACACCTCAGCGTGCATGTATGCGCAAGTTGGGGTTGTGGCTTCGCACCACCAGCTGGAATGACACACCAAGCAAGCAGCAGTGATGAGGTCTGCTACCAGCATGCTGCAGCTGTGACAGCATTCCGTTAGTATTGCAAGTCTTTGTTTACCCACACCCGCACACAACCCTATCTGCACACACAAAACAACAGTGCAAGCCAAGCTGCAGGCACATATGGGGGCCTGTCACGTGCAGTAGCAGGGACTCAGCAATGTGCTCTGCATGCATACAGTTCAAGCTGTAAGTGATTCAATATAATGACAGCAACAGCAGCATTATGATATGGCCGTGCAGGCTGACGCAAGGCAGTGCCCTAACAGCAGCAAGGAAAGTGTACTGCGGCTTGCCAGCTGCCAGTCACCCACCTTCATCAAGCAGTGCACACAGCAGCTGCGTTTGCACCAACAGATGCACAGGTGCATGCGAACGTTTGTGTACGTCCATGCTCCTGCAGGCCCCGGCAGCTGCTACCCCTTGTTTGAATCTTGTGTGTGTGGAGCAGAGAAGGTGCACATGAGTGTGCAGCAGCATATCGCCTTGTTCAGCTGCTGTGCGTGCAGCAGTGAGCGAACGCACACGCACATACTGTGCATGCACAAGACATACTGGGTCCTGCTGACCCTGGGTTTATTTGTTCTGCGCCACCTGGTTTAATCGACGTCCCAGGTGCTGCGCCAGAAGCGCATGTATGAGAACCAGCGCGGCACGCTGTACAACCAGCAGTTCAACATGGAGCAGACGCGCTTCACGGTGGAGAGCATCCAGGACACCGTGCAGACGGTGCAGGCGCTCAAGGCGGCAAACGTGCAGATGAAGGGGGCCATGAAGAAGAACAAGGAGCTGGACCTGAGCTTCATAGACAACCTGCAGGTGCGCGGTGTGGGGTGAGGAGCTCATGGTAATGTTTCATGCTGAGGAGGCTGCAGCTGTGAGCAGGGTGTGCAGAGTCCAGTGTGGGCATGTGGCATGCGTGTGTCTTGTGCAGAAATGCAGCGGGCGCAGGCAAGCGCCAGGCCCGAGCTTGGTATAAGTGCCACTGCGTTGAAGGACTCCAGGGAACGCAGCTCTGGGTGTCAAATCCAGGTCCAAACGGCGAAGGGAGTCGAGGGACACCTGAAGGGCATAATGACGGCTGGACAAGAGCTGCGCCTCAGCTGCTGCACCTGCAGGGCAGGGGAGGGGGGAACGTTGGACCAGGCAGCCCTGTATGTGCCTGCGACGTTTTGCCTTGGTCAGCGGCTGGATGACCTGCACATGACTTTGGCACGCGTGTATGTGTGGTGTCATCATCACCACATGTCTGCCGCCAACACTTTGCAGGTCTGAGCTGGTCAGATTTCAGCTTTGTGATACACCGGGTGTGCTGCGAACGTGCAGCCCCACGAACCCAGCGTCGCAACCTCCTGCCTCATCGTTGCGTGCAGGACGAGCTTGCGGACATGGCGGACCTGACGAACGAGATCAACGAGGCGCTGGGCCAGAGCTACGCCATCCCTGATGACGTGGACGAGGCCGACCTCATGGCTGAGCTGGACGCGCTGGAGGGCGACCTGGCGCTGGACGACGCAGTCGGGGCGTCGGGGCCCTCCTACCTGCAGGTGAGCTCACCTGGGCTGGCAGGGTGGCGGTCGGCTGTTGTCGCCTGCAGGAGGGAGCGCATGCGTGCCTGGCAATGCCAGGTGCGGGTGGGGCTGCCAGGGCTGTTGTGCCTGCAGGTGATGTGGTGATGTGGTGGTGCATGGTTTTGTGGTGTGGTGGCTACGTGGTTTTGTGGATGTCTGGCAGGGTGGTTTGGCACTGGAGGATGCTGTAAGGGCACTTGGCACTTCAGTCATGCTGGTGGCGGTGAATTGTAGGCTGTGGGCACCTCGCAGGAAGCTTGAGCTGCAGGGAGGGGGGAGTGGTGTGGGTGGTGCAGCACTACAAGAGGCAGGTGGAGAAGGCATGGTGTTGCACCTGCGCGTGTTCAGAGTGTTCAGAGTGTGGTGCTGTGCTGGGCAGTCGGCTGGGAGCTGGACCCGTGGCAGCTAGCAGAGCCTTTGGGATTGCTTTTGGCGCTGATGTGGTTGGCTCAAATAGCATATGCCACCAGGCTTTCCTTACTGGTGTGGTTTGCTCAAATAGCATATGTTTTTTGTGTTTGTTGAGGGTGCTGGCAACTGCCTGCCGTTGAATGCATGCTGCTGCTGCTGCTGCTTGCAGGAGCCGGAGCTGGAGCTGCCAGCAGCGCCGCAGCAGGATGCAGAGGAGGAGCTGGGCCTGCCCGCGGTGGCTCAGAAGACATGATACAGACATGATGTGCAGCTCGACTGTTGCTGTGGAGTTGTAAGGGTGCCTGCGGCGGCGCAGAAGACCTGACAGCTGGCTGGCGTGTGTTGTTCTCGACAACCACTGCGGTAGGGGCCTGACACAACAACTGCGAGCTTGAGGCTGTAGTTGGGCAGTCTGCAGCAGCAGCAGCAGCTGCTGCAGGGCTAGCTGTGATGAACGCGTGTCTGTCAGTGCATTTACACTGTGAAAACCAGCACATGGCTTTGTGTTGCAGAGCGCTGAGTGGCGTGCGCATGCACAGCTTGCCCGTGATGCTGGCAGCAGCTTGCGCCTGATGTCTCTTTGCAAGTGGCCTGGTCCCTTGACGTGGGCTGACCTCATGCGCATTGCGTGGTGCAGCAGACGGTGGGTGTTGGACCATCCAACCAGTTGCATTGTTATGGTGCGGCTGGTGCCTGAAAGATCCGCGTTCCACGTTCCGGGTTCAATAGCAACATGCTTGCTGGCTATGGCTTGCTGCACTCAGTTGCCATGATTCGGTCAGCAGAAGCAGATGCTGTATCAAATCACTTTGTAAGCGCTGGCAGTGTTCTACAGGAGCTGATTACATGCGCGTGCAAGTTCTGCACTGCACATGCGGGTTGTGTGTTGTATGCCAATGGAGTGGCTCACGCCACCACATCAGCAAGTTGCAGTGGTGCAGAACCAGCTGAGTCATGACAGTGCCTGTTGTTGTAGTGGTGTTGTGAAGGTGGTGTGATGAGTTCCACACTTCCGGCAGTTTCCTGCTTGTTATCATCATCAGATGTTTCCAGGCATACATCATGGTTCATTGTTAATTGTAGTTAACTGCTGTTGGTGCCAAGCAGCTGTCACACTATGTTACTGTTCTGCTGTTCCTGTTAACCACGGGTATTTGTTTTCAGGTAACAAGTGCCATTGTTTGTCACTTGCCAGTGAGTATGCAGCAATTCTGGCTCACTAGTACTTGCGTCCTGGCTGGCAGCTTGAGGCGCACTTGAGATTTATTTGTTTCCTTTCTTTGGCAATAGGTGATGACAAGGCATGAATATGCATGCTTGCACAAGGTGTACACGTGTGAGAGGACACAGCACTAGCATGTAGTATACATGTGTCATACAGTAAAATTTCATACCTTCTGCTGCAGCCATTTGCTGCAACTGCCACAGTTACATATAGCATATAACGTCCATCACCTATCCATCAGTCCACATATTTGTTACCAACGTTCTCCACAAATGGCACTACCTCCTTTCCCATCACTTACCACCCATTTTTCTTGACTGTCACTTTTCACAGTGGACCCATATCACACCACTGCAGTAATTATCAAACACATGATTTGAGTACATCTCAATACCCTACTATCTTGTAATCCATCACACCCTCCTTCTCAGGAGGTCACATTTTCTGGAATACCCTACTTCCACAATCCTCACAACTACATTCCTCAGGTGGTGGTACAATGCCGTTCATCTCTACCTCGTCACAACTCAATTTCCCATTCATGTCTATTGCTTGCCCACCATCTTCTCCAAAATTGACAGCTCCCCCTTTCTTGGACATATGCAGATTGCAGCATACAGCATGCTGAACGGCGCACTATGTTCACAGCAGTGACTCAGCTGTCACCTCTTCTATCTGCTTCTCTCACAACACAACCTGGTCTTCCATCTCGTCAAAATGGTACCAGCCAGCTGGCTGTCAACATCATTAATCGTACCATCACCATCTGATAGTGCCTTTACTTCTTGCTCTTGAGCAGCCCTTTGCCGCCAAGCACGATGGCAGTGCCCCATGCCACCAGGATGGTGCTCAGGATCAAACCGCCGCCAGAGGTGGCTGGGTCACCCAGTCGGGGCTGCAGGCAGCAGGACACCATTATTGAGTATGCGACCGACAGCAAATTGGAGACAGAGAAATAAGCGAGACATATTTGGTATGTCTCACCCCACTATGAATTGCCAACAAGTGTGCTTGGTTCAGCAGAGTTGCTGACAGATGATAATTTGCAGTACGCACCGCTGTTGCCGCTGCAATACTTCTGACAGCGTCAGCTATACCACCCGTCCATAATATACAACAGCATTGCCAATTTCTATCACAGCACTTGCAGTATCACCCTGTCTCACCTGCAGCACCAGGCAGTGGCCAACACCGGCTGTCAGCAGCCCGATGTTGAGCAGCTTGTAGCGCACATCAGCCAGATTGTCATCAGCAGCACCCTCCTGCAAATAGTGGCAGCAGCAGCAGCAGCGTTCATTTATTGCCAGCTGAGCAACTTCTAGTTGGCATAATTCTGTGGCAAAATGTGCACACCATATCCAGCCGCCATACCCTCTCCACCGCTACTGCAGTGCCTGCACCCACTTCTGGCTGCATCTGAAAGTAAGGTAACAGCCAATTAATAAGGTTTCAGCAGGCGGATGCCACGATTGTTGGCAGGCACAACTTCTGCTTCACAGTACTAGAGAACATCCTCACTCGATTGCAGGGTTCTGTCACACTTTTAGTTCACCCACCTTGAGGCTCAGGCAGGCAGGAGCCACGATGGTGGACAGGCTGATGCCGATCAGCTGCCACAGCACAATCGACTCAGGACCGGACGACCCCACGCTACCGCCAAACACGGCCTGCAGCATCTGCACCGGGGCCACCAGGTAGCTCAGGCCAGCTCCAAAGAAGCTCACTGACAGGATGGAGTAGAACACGGAGGTGAAGCCGTTGATGCTCGAAAAGGTGTTGGCCACGTCGCTGATCCAGGCCTGCAGGTCGGTGCCAGTCACAACCAAAAGCAACAACAGCAAAGTGTCAGCTTGCACAAGAGCTATGCAGGCCAACAGCATGCACATTGGTGTTGGCCAGACTGACCGCAGCTTACGGCCCACCAAGTGCATTAACAGCGCAGCAGCAGCAGCATGGCAGTTAGAGCAAAAGATGCAATCGAGGTTCCAGGCTGTTAGCAAAACTAGCAGGCCCTTGTGAGCCGAACTCAGTCGAAAGGAAGCCACCTTCCAACCCAAACACAGAAGCACCAATGCACGCACCTTCATATCCGCAACAGCATTGTAGCCCTCCGGGGCGTTGCGGGCGTAGTTCACGCTCGCCACATACAGCTGGAACGCCACGCCAGCCGTCAAGCCAACCAGGCCGGGGAGGTTGAGCACGTCAGTGCCCAGAGCTCCGCCCAGCACATTCTCAGACAGAGGAGTCAGCAGGATGCCCTGCGACAGTTCAGGGACGAGGGCAGCAGCAAGCGGCAGCATCGTGTTGAACAACAAGTTGTAGCAGAGTTTTCATCCATAATTCACCCCTCGAGGTGGGAAACGTCCAGGTCAACTCTTTGCCACTGCGACACATCACGCACCACCTCAATGCAAAGTTCAGCTGACAAGGCATACTTGAGTCCAACTACGCGTACTGTGTTCATTCACCTGCATGAGTTAAGTCAAGGGAGGGGGCTGGTGTGATGACAAGTGACCATACGCTCCACTCATGATCACCAACACAACTCACCAGCAGCAGCGCCTGAGCAATGCAGAAGGTGGACAGGCCAGCGTTGAGGCGCTTGTGCAGCAGGCTGTCCAAGTCACCCTCAATAGCACCAGCCTACACAACCATGGCGCACATGTGAGATTCATTGTTGGTGCGGCTTGTGCAGAGTCATGCCTACTGCCACTCACGTACACTAGTTCACCATCTGCAGCCCAAATCTATCGTCATATGGAACGTCACATGTACCTGATGCCTG
The DNA here is from genome assembly GCA_014080715.1 of Scenedesmus sp. NREL 46B-D3. Taxonomy (NCBI): domain Eukaryota; kingdom Viridiplantae; phylum Chlorophyta; class Chlorophyceae; order Sphaeropleales; family Scenedesmaceae; genus Scenedesmus; species Scenedesmus sp. NREL 46B-D3. The sequence goes on along the minus strand of JACERP010001347.1, from coordinate 7,152 downwards.
ACTTAGTATGCAACAGGTAGCCACGGCATGAGCGACTGCATCATTACAAAAGATCATGCGCCGCATGTACTGGCAGAGCAATGCTTGTTGCATGTCTATATCATTTACATATCAGTCTGCAGCTATTTATTTGCAGCTCAGTATGCAGTGCGAGGCAGCACCGCAGCCGCTCACCCCCTGCACGTAGTTGGTGACAGCTGCGGATGACCACCCGAGTGACAGGATCCTCATCAGCGGCTCAATCAGGGCGGAGCCGGCACCACCAGCAACCAAGAACTCAGGCTTGAAGAAGAGGCTGGCAGTCTGTGGTGGTGATGTGGAGGCAGCAACAGTGGCAGGGAGTCGCGACAGCCTGGACGTATTGTAGTGCATAGCCTTTGTGTCCCAGCAGCACAGACGCTGTATGCAAAGGCGGAGACGCAGTGGCTGCACGATCTGCAGCATGCACGCATCACCACCACAGCTGGCAAGCACTACCTTTAGATTTAGACCAGTCTTTTGGTGGTGGGCTCACAATGATTCACTTTAAACAATACATATTATACATATGGTGTGATTGCCGGTTTAATAGTTCCAACTCTTGCATTGCCAACTCACGAACTGTGGGGATGCAGCTGCAAAGCCGGCAGCCAGCGCCAGCACGGCTGTGTTGATCCCGTAGACGGAAGGGTTGTTGGCTACAGCGCGCTCAATGTTGCCGCTCTGCACGCCTGCAAGGTGCACAAGTTCAGCAGCAGCAGCAGCAGCAGCAGCAGCAGCAGCAGCAGCAGCAATGATGTCATTACGGAAGCACCACGATACGGTAGTTCCCAGTACTGCATGCAGCTTAAGATGGACATCTGATTGGCTATATACAATGCATTTGTGGCAGGTTTGACGCCCTATTCTGGCTGGCACGGAGTGCTCAGCAGTGTTCACAGTATTATGCTTCCGAGTGATCTGCAACACATGCATTGCCTTCGGGCGCTGAACACGCACTGCATTCCTGCTCTGCCACACTGATGCAGCCTGCGTCATCTGGACTACATACAATTCCATGTAACAGCTACACCTGCAGCCAACTGCTGCAAAGGCAACTTACGTCTGTTGACGTTGTTCTTGCCGCGCTGCAGCTGCTGCTTGCCCTGCTGCAGCTGCTGCTTCCCCTGGTTGGCAACGTTGCGGGCCTGGCCCTTGGCCTCCCGGGTGCCCCGCTTGATCTGTGACCTGTCATCCTCACGGAATGCCACCACACGAAGTGCAGCGAGGCCCCGGGTTGATGCGCGGAGGGGCAGCAGCATGCTGCTGCGGGGCTTGGCGGCAACAGCCTGTGATGAAGACGTCAAATGCACATGGTATGCGGTGTCAGTGTCAGTTGTGAATTACGGATCGCAAAGGACAGCAGCAAAAGCAGCAGGAATGGTTTCCAGTGACAGTGTGCACTCGTGAGTGCACAGCTACACAGCAGTGGTGTGATAGCCCAAGCTGTCCAGTGCAGATCATGATCAGCTGCACATCAGGGGCCAGCACATTTGTATCGCCATCGCTAGTTCGGGCTGAGCTTGTAATTACAGCGCAAGGCAATTATAATACGCGATCAGGCTGTCAAAGCAACAACCCTCACCATACCAGGCCTGCAAGTACGCTGGTTGAGGGCGAACATTGTTGATACTGCTGTGATCCGTTTCGTGTTCACTCGTTTCGTTTTCGGAATGATCTGCTTGATTGCGTGAGCTGCGTTGGCGCTGTGGGCAGCCTGCTATTAAACTGCATGTTTTGGTGCTGTTTCGTGGCCAGTGCTCGTCTTGCCTCAACGTGATCATAACCTGGGATCGGAGCGTTTACGTGTCGTCACCGATGGACGATCAGGTTCAGGCCTGCATCACTAAGCTCTCAGCTAAAGTGCGATTTACATATAATCGAAAATTAGTAGAGGATGTGCGTACAGCAAGCAGGGTCGACCAGCTGGTTGAATGTACAGATGTGTACTGCTGCTGGAACCTAACGCAGATGCTGCGCACGGTTGATCAGTGAAACAGGCCCTACTCAGAACTCAAGAATGATTATAATAAGGTCAAAGCGGCCTGTAGAAGCCATGCCATGAACGCTTGTGTGGTGGTTGCCCGTGTACCTTACAGCCTGTACTTGAACACAGCAGACGTGCAGTCACTCACACAGCGGCTGCGTCCGTACATTCAAGCATTTACATGTGAATTTTGAGAGCTGTTGTGCTAGCCGTATACATGCACTTACATGATTTTTGATATAATCATGTCTACTGTGGTTCCAGCGTCATGTGCAAGAACACCGTGTTCAACACTGTTGCAGTGACGACACTGGCTTGCAGCTGAGAATTGTGTGACTCCCGTACCCGGCACCGCCGGTGACTGCACCCCAGTTTTGACAAAGCAGGATGCGCAGAAGTACTTGCATGTGCATTGCACCATTGCGTACCCACTGCCAAATGAGGATGAAACGCTGCTGGTACATAGGCTGCAGCACATCATGTTGCAGGAGCTTCCCGGACACCAGCTTTTCTGTCTGCAGGAGGCAGGTAAAGATCTGCATACTAATGTATCATGCAGCAGCACGGCAACCTAGTTATAGCAGGGAAGAAAAGCAGGAAGATTTTGCGGCAAAGCCCCCAGACCCCTCATGCAAGCAACGCTGGCTTCACCCACGTACAAGGCTGTAGCTGGCCGCATGCTTGTGCTGCTGCGATCATTTATCGCCGATGAAGCGCCATGTGGGTGTAAGCAGCAGAGCTTGCATCTGGGTGGGTGGTGGAAATTCCTTTGCTTGGCATGCATGTAGTGCTGTGTCCATTTACAGGGCGCTTGAGATAAGGCGGGGTAAATGACGACATGGGCAAAGTTGCCCGCGTAATCCCCAAAGTACAACCTCATGCTGGCCTGGAAGGATGACATGAGGTTTGCTGGACATGCAACTTGCAATTGGCACCCTTACAATCATAACGTGGAGGCATGAGGTTCCTGCCTGGCGTACCAGTCATCCTTTGCCGCAGCGGTGCTCAATTCCATGTCTGCCAGATGAAGCAAGCTCTGCACCTTCTTCAGGTGCTGGCCTGTCACGTGTGAACGACATGTTGCATGATGAAAAGGGCAACATCATAGTAGAAAAGACGCGGCACTCATTGTGGTGGCCTTGCAGCAGCTGCTGTGTAATTGCAGCTTTCCAGCCAATTTGCTGGCTCAGTGTTCCAGCCAAACAGCCCCAAAGCATAAGCTGGGCTCATGGGCGAATGCGCACTGCAGAACACAGTTGCTTTCTCGCAACCCTTTCAAAGTTTCCAAATGCATCTCTTCAGCTGTCTGAACTACAGCTTCTCTGATATTGAATAGAACCTACATCAGCCTCGCCATGGCACCTTGCAGCCGCAGCATGCAGTGGAAGCGGCGCACACAGCAACAAATGGTTCCGAAAGGTCAACCCACAAATGCCTTCAAGTCTGGCGTAATTGTTTGCCCCACACACCCCTCTCAAACGGGGAGGAGGCCCTTGCATGCATGCAGCAGGCGCCGCCCACCAACTTCAGCGACACACATTATACCAAATACGAAATACCAAAGTAGGGCCACAGGCCCACCCACTATGAAAACAACACAGATGACTTTGTCCCGTTGGGGAGCCAGTGCCAGGCTAGGCAAAGCCATTCAAGCTCAAGTCAACACGCAAACTGCCCTCCTCCTGCAAAGTTCAGTGGATGCAGCTGCTCCTCAAGCACCAAGCTGGGGCAGCACAGCAGCAGTGTTCCTGTTGTTGCTCTCTCAGCCCGACAAGTCATGCACGCTGCACATCTTCTGCAACTGCTGCCACGCCGGCACAGCTCAATGTCCTGCGACCAGCTATTCACGGCCACAGCTGATGTAGCTGCAACAAAGGTAAAATACCCTAGGCAAGGAAATGTACAGCTACATATGGACACAGCTTATTTTCAATTTCAGGCAAAGCTGCACTTCAACGAATGGTCTTCTGTGCCCGCTTGAGGAGGCCGACGCCTCCCAGCAGGGCTGCGGCCGCCCATGTGCCCACAAGGACAGGCAGCAGGCTGCCAGACAGGTTGGGGTCGCCCAGGCGAGGCTGCACGGGGGAGCAAACGGTCACCAGGCAGCAGCAGCAGCAGCAGAAGCGCAGTTCTGACGAGAACAAGAGTGTGAACTGTTGGTATCATCTTCTGTGATGCCTTGAGAGACTCTGTACAGCAGCCGCAGAGCCACCCTACTCCACATGCAGGCTGATGATGCAAGGACAGAGCTGTGCATTGCTGCACCCACTTTTTCCCAAACAGTGCGGAACTGATGCAAAAGGGTGCTCCAACTGTCTCAGCCCTGCAGCCACCTGGCGACTGCAGCAGTTTGGGATTCAGGTGTATCACAGGTGTAATTTATTGAACAATTCTTTGTGAGCAGGCTGCAGCACTGCACCAACCCCGACTCATGCAAACCCCCACCTGCAGCACCAGCAGGTGACCGACACCAGCCGAGAGCAGGCCGATGTTTAGCAGCTTGTAGCGCACGTCAGACAGGATGTTGCCAGCAGCAGCCTCCTGCAAGGGCAGCAGGAGCAGCACCAGCAGCAGTTCAAAAGGTGGTGCTGGTGCTATTGATGCTGCGCCCCATCAGGTGCTGCGTGCTGCCAGCAGCAGGCAGGCCACTCGCCTCCTGCTGGCAGCTGAGCTGGGCATGTTCCTGCTGTGCAAGATGCAGGCCGCATGCCTCCACCAACCATACACGCCAACTATCAGCAACCCAGTAGAACAGCTACAGGAAGTGGGGTTTGCCAGCACAGCATTGGAACTATCAGCAATCGCAGCTCAAACTAGCAGTACACTGCATGCGTCAATCTTTTCACCAACCCACCTTGAGGCTCAGAGCCCAAGGGGCGACCAGCATGGAGACCCCAGCACCAATCAGCTGCCACAGAATGATCGACTCAGGCCCAGCAGCAGAGGTCGTGCTGCTGCCAAACACCGCCTGCAGCGTGGGCACTGGCGCCACGATGTAGCCCAGGCCAGAGGCCAGCAGGGCAGCAGTCAGGTAGGCGTAGCCGGTGGAGCTGCCGCCTGTCACGCCTGTGAAGATGTTCTTGGCATCCTTGATCCAGGTCTGCAAAATGAGCAGACAGGGCAGGCAATGCAGCAGCGTGTTTTGAACGTGAGGCTGGAGCTGCCAACCACAGCGCAGCAGAAGCTTTATGTCAGCTGCGGAGGTGCGGGGATGCATTAAAAAGATCATGCCCTGCATGTCGGCAGCAGCAGCAGCAGCGACGGGAGGCAGGAAGACAGCCATGCAGCTCAGTGTGCATGCTTGATCTTGCTGCAGGGTGCATGTGCCCGATGCATATGTCACCACAGTCCTGCAAGCTGCCGTTGAGCTGCTTAAACAAACACAGCAGGTGCTTGCAGGGGGCTTGCAGGGGCCAGCTGGCAGGCTGATGCCACCAGGCTGGCTTCACCAAAATTGCTGCGACACACGTGCACAACAGCTGTGGCCTGCGCAGGCCGCTGCTGTGCGGCAGCAGCGAGTTTGCAGCTGCAAACGCAGCCCACCTTGGCATCCGCAACGGGGTTGTAGCCCTCGGGGGCGTTGCGGGAGTAGTTGACGCCGGCCACGTACAGCTGGAAGGCCACGCCCGCGCCCAGCGCCAGCAGCCCGCTCTGGTTGAGCACGGTGGAGCCCTGCACGCCCTCCAAGATGCTGGCCGACAGAGGCGTCAGCAGCAGGCCCTGCACGGTGGAGTCCAGGCAAGATCGAGGAGCACACCACACAGTGTCAGTGATGTCAGCAGGGTCGGCAATGCAGAGCCTGTGTTGATTGAAAGCAATTAATACAGCACATAATAAAGCTTAACTTTTGGGCTGGGCCGCAGTTAGAACACTGAAGGATACTGCTTCTGGTTGGCGATTGTTGCACGGAACAATGTGTTTGGTTCCAGCATGATGCATAACAAACAGCTGCTGAGCTACCATACATCACATTGCGTCGCACCATATCATTCTAGCAACATTTGCGTCACCCATCTAGAAGTGTGCACTTGCAGGCGCATGAAGTAACGCAAGCGGCTTGCGGTCATGGCAAGCCTGCTGTTGTGGCGCTGCACTCGACGTACCAGCAAACTCAGCTGTGCGATGCTGAAGGTGGACAGGCTTGCATTTAGGCGCTTGTGCAACGTAGAGTCTAGATCATCCTTGATGGTGCCATCCTGCAGTGGTGAAAGTGACACATGTTACAAGCACGTCAGTAACATGGTGTGCCCAACATACCAGCCTGGTTGCAATGCCAGGTTCCTTGACGACCAATTAATTGTTCTAACCTTGATGTCATTGCTGGTTGCAGTGGTCTCACTTGGCCAGGCATGCGTGCATGTGCATGTTCCACGCCATCGGCACAGCAACACAGCGACCCCCAACACTGTCAGTTCATGACACAAGCCGGCTCAGCTTGGAGCTTGCCGTTGATTTGAGGTACAATTGTTGATGTGACACAGGCACCTACCAGGCTGAACTCGTCATGACTGCAGTGCTGGCTATGCTGAGCAGCAGTCTGTTCAGCAGTCAGAAATAGGAACAGCGCATGTTGAGATGCAGACTAAAGCGACATTTGCACTCACCCCCTGCACAAAGTTGGTCACAGCAGCAGCTGACCAGCCAAGTGACAGGATCTGCATCAGTGGAAGGATCAGTGATGAGCTGGCACCGCCAGCAGCCAGAAAGGATGGCTTGAACAGGATGCCTGCAGCCTGCATGCGGGCGCATCACCCAGCAGCAGCAGCAGCAGCAGCAGCAGCAGCAGCAGCACCCCCTCAGGTAACAGCAAGCCCCTTGTAAACAAGCAGCGCAGCACAGCCGGGGTGTAGATTGAGAGGTGCTTGCAGTGCCAGAGATAAGTCATACAGTGATTGTCCTGCCCGCAGGGTGCACTAACTAAAGCCTGCTGCCTGCTGCGGCCCCTCACCAGCTGTGGGTTGGAAGCTGCCAGGCCTGCAGCCACTGCCAGCACTGCTGTGTTGATGCTGTACACTGTGGGGTTGTTGGCAACAGGGGCTTCGGCATCTGGCAGGCCTGCAGCAACAGCAGCAGCAGCAGCAGCAGCAGCAGCAGCAGCAACGAGAACCAAGAGTCAGCATCGCACTGAACAGCAGTTGGTAATTTCA
>JACERP010001346.1:0-22269 GCA_014080715.1 Scenedesmus sp. NREL 46B-D3 | reverse complement strand
CTGTTTAGCTCCAGGTCAACCTGTCACATACGCCAGGTTTTGCACTTTGCAGAAACTATGACCAAGATCGGTATGCCACAAAAGAACATGGCTATGCAGCCTAGCTCAGCTCCTGCTCAACCTGCTCAGCCTGCTTCGCCTGCTGCAGCCGTGCCTGCTGCCACAGCTGCTGGTATGCTTGCGTCACTTCTTCCCACCACCGCTCCTCCTGCTCGGCGTCAGCGTCTGCCACAGCACAGTCACTGTGCTGCTGGCCCTGCTGCTGGCTGGCCGCCGGTTTGCTGTCTGTCACACCTGCTGACCTGTCTTTGCTGCTAGCTGCATCGCGCTGCTGCTGCTCTGCCAGGAATGCCGCCAGGGCAGCAGAGGTCTGCGCATCAAGCCTGGGCAGGCTGCGCAGCAGGCGTGTCCTGCGAGCAGGGCCCTCTTCTTCAAAGGCCCACACATCCTCATCGTCTTCCTCATCTGTGCTTGCGTTGATGCCAATGCTCATGAGAGCAGAGCGCACGTCTGCCCACTCATCAGGTCCTGCCCAGAACCCGTCTGCGTCTGCACCTGCACCAACCGCGACTGCACTGTGCCCTGCAGCAGCATGCAAGCTGCCTGCAGCTTGGGCAGGGCTGCCAGGGCGCTGGCGCAGTAGCAGCAGCAGGTCACGCAGGCGCTCTGAGAGCTGCACGTCTTCTTCATCTGCCCCTAGGGGCTGGTGCTGCCTGAGAATGCCTACAACAAGTGCCAGGGAGTCAGCGTTCAGCATTGTCATGTCATCCAGCGTCGACAAGCTGCTGCTAGAGTCCTCCTCCATAGAGTCCAGCGAGTTGGTGACTGATGCGTCGTCAGCGTCGCTATCAGAATGTGATGCACTAAGAATAGTGGCAGCTGTCATGAGGCGGATAGCCTCTGGATTGACTGCTGTTGCTGCTGCTACTGGCGCATCCTGTGTTGCTGCTGCAGAACCTGCCGGCTCTGGCAGCGCGCGAGCGGTCCATGCTGCAGGGCGCCTGTAGCCATCGTGCCTGCTGCTGCGCAGCTGCAGTCTGCTTGGCGGTGACAGCTGCTGGCTACTGCGACATGTGTCTAGCACTTGGCAGTGTGCCTGCGGCAGCAAGCAGTCAGAAATGACAGGCATGCAGCAAAGTCAACATACTCAGGAAAGGCTCCAGCGGGAGTTTTGGCGCTTGCACGGGTGAACTTTTGCACTCAGCAGCATGTAACGTAGCAGCAAGCACCACATTCAACTTGCTTTGGTGCTGACTGCATTCGGATGATGCAAGCAAACAATGCTAACCTTGATCTCGCCCGGCCTTGCTGATCTGTCTCCAGGGATGGGGCTGTAGCTGTGAGCTGCCACCAAGTTGTATCCAGAGTGCCGAGTGGCCCATGTAGGGACGTTATTGGTCATGCTGAACGTCCTGGGTTGCGGAGCGTCTCGTCACGGCAGGGATTGTGCTGTGCAGCTCTGTTGATGGGCCCGAGCAGTGTGCTTCAGAGGATTCACTGATGTCGTGGAGGGCTCAAACACGCAAAAGGTTCAGCACGTTGAACTTTCAGAGCTTCCCGAGCTGGGGAGACCCTCAACCTCTGTTTCGTATGATGCCTGACGTGGAGCTCCGATCAATGAATTCAACAGGCAGCAAGCGGCTGCTCAGAGTAAAACATATTATTTTACACCCTATTCAAGCACTGACACTAGGATTAGGAGAGACATAGACCATGTTGATGGTGTGACAGGTCTTGGTGGCCAGGCGCAACTAGCAGGCCATCTGTTCAAATGTAGAAGAAAATCACTCTTATTGACTTGAACTCGGCAATTTGAGCATAAGGTTGCCGCAATTACCCACTTGCACTGGTTGGGCTGCCGTTGCGACTGTCCTGCTAGCAGTGTGATCTGAGTTGGCATCGTTCGTTCTCAATGGGCCTTTCTAAAGATCAAGTTCTTGATGTTCTGAAACAGTACGGCGTTCAGTTCCAGGCCAATGATCACCCAGCAGTAATGACCTGCGAGGCACAGGCAAGGGCATCTACATACGGCCAGGTGCACACTGCCCTTGGCAAGCAATGGCAGCTCATTGGTCCTTCTGCGTGCAGGCAGAGGCGCTGAAGGGCGTGGATGGGCTGGTCACGAAGAACCTGTTCCTGCGGGTGAGGCTGGAAGCAGCAGGAGCGGCAGCAGCAATGGATGCGGCAGCCCTTCATGGGCAGACAGTTATATTGGCTGAATTTGCCACCGGCAGTAAAACCTACAGCTCAATCTCTTCATCACGGTGCTTGTGCAGCCGGCTCCCAGGCACTGACAATAGCTGTACTCTTCGCATCAAGTGTGCTGATGCTTTTGCTTGCAGGACAAAAAGCGACGACAGTACCTTATCACAGCCCTGCCAGAGACCAAAGTTGACCTGAAAGGCAAGTACAGCCATGTGCTTCAGCTGTCTAGCTGCCAGCTCAGCAGCGGTGCAAGGCATGTGTGTGCAGAACATGCCGTGCATTTGTTACTTACTCTTGTGTTGATGTTACAAATGTGTTAATACTTGTTGTGGCTGGCGTACATGAACCGACGCTGTGTGGGTAGTGGCACGGCTCAGCTGTCGGCAAAGCATGTCTCAGTAACCTTTCCACATGTCGTCTTCGGTGTTGCCCTGCAGTGCTGTCTGCACGGCTGGGGTGTGGCAAAGGTGGCTTGGCCTGGGCTTCTGAGGAGCTGCTGGCGGAGTCGCTGCAGGTGCGCAGCAGGCAGCAGTGCTGTTGATGTAGCTGCTCAGCAGCAGTGCTGCTGCTTCAGAGCACAGTGATGTAGCTCAGCATGCTGTGGCTGGGGCTGCAGCAAGCACTGGCCCAGCCTGCAGGCAGCACAGCGAAGCACAGTATTGAGCAGCAGCGCACCAGTCAAGCCAAGCGTCACAGCTGTGACACAAGACGCAGTTCTAACAGACGGAGGCCCGTCAGCTGCAGCCAGCAGCCTGCATGCTGGCTCCTATACAGTTGCCACTGCATGTCAGCCTACCAGTATCACACGCTCACACGCCGCCATTGCGTGTGTGACCCCTGCTGCTTGCAGGTAGAGCCGGGGTGTGTGACGCCGCTAGCACTGGCCAACAGTGACTCCTGCAGACACGTGCTGCTGCTCGTTGACCAGAAGCTACAGGCGCCTGGCTGCAAGTTCTTTGTGCACCCCATCGTGAACACCGCCAGCGTGCTGCTGGATTCAGCAGGGTTGGACACCTTCGTAAAGTGAGAGGGCGGCGCACCAGCATGCTGACGTGCAGCAACGGGAAGCAGCATATGGCTGCACAGATGCGGCTAGCATACGCATGTGGAGGCCTGCCATCTGGCGTATGTGGCATGCGGCATTGGGAGACAGTTGTGATGAGTGCATGTCTTGATGTTGCGCTGATGGTGCACAGCCCCATGTGGTGCACACACATCCTTTGCTGTCGTGGATTGGGTTTACCGCAGGGGCATTGGGCGCACACCCGTATATGTTGACTTGGAGGCAGACCCAAAGATTGACAAGGACAACCCGCCAGACTTGAAGCAGGTTGCAGACACAATTGAACCGCCACCCAAGGACACTGCAAATAGTGACGCAGGCGGCAGCCAGGTCAGCAGTGCAAGCAGCAGTCAGGTGCACTTGCCGGCAGTAGCAGCAAAGGCAGCAGCGCCGCCAGCAGCTGCTGCAGCAGGGGCAACTGGCAAGCAGAAGAAGGGCGCTGGCAAAGCAGCTGCCGGGGCCGCGCAGATGAAGCAGTCAGATGCAGAGCACCACATAAAGCTGACAAACGTGGTGCAGCGAACAGATGACATAATGGACATGGTGAGCATCCGACGGGGCAGCAGCTGCTATGCAGCTCTGTACCTGTGCCTGTGCCTGGCTTTGAGTCTTGAGGACTAGTTGGCAAGGGTGCCTGCTGCAAGCTCCTGTGCTGCAAGTTAGCACGTCTGCCAGCAAGCAGCATCTGCACAAAACCTCCAGTGCTTCATGCCCTGCTGACCTCAATTGCTTGCTGCGCCAATCATCCTGCTGCAGGTGGCACAGGCGCTGCTGGGCAAGTCAGCTGCAGAGGCTGCTGGCAGTGACAGCTACATGCTACGGCGGCTCAAGGCAGATGTGCAGATGCAGCTAACAGCGTTCAAGAATGCCGCTTACACAGCAGGCTATGTAGCTGGGAAGGACGAAGTGGTTGCGTATGCCACACGCCGGTATGCTTGAATTTGCAGCAGCAGCACCAGCAGCAGCAGCTACTCAACCAACAACAGCAGCAAGCGACCATCATAAGCGTCATTTGCCGAGGCTGCTGGCGGCGCCGTTGCTGGTTGCGTCAGCTCTGTCAGCTGTGGGCGTTGTGTTCACCGTGATTAAGTGCAATCCTCAGTTTTTCAGCCATCTGACTTAGGGTTTGTCTGTTCTGATGATGGCAGGTCTGTGAGTGTATGGTAAGCGGAATTGCACCTTTGTAGACGGATGAACCCGAGTACGATTAGCGTTGAGACTGTGGTGAACTGTCCGACACTGTCGACTAGCAATCTTACGTCGACCCATCGGTGCTCAGGCAAACCTTGCTATACACAACACATTCAACCCCTCGAAAAAGACAGAAAATTTATTTCGTGCAGTTTGCTGTGGACAATCGTTTGAACAGTCGGCTTCAACGACTACTACTGCTTTCTCCCCCAGGCACGACCATGGGCTGCAGTAAGCTTGACGAGTAGTTCCAGCCAATCAATCATTCCTCAAATTACTGGATTATTAGACTGATGGACCATGGAAACTGGCCAATCATGTAGTCAGCTGGCAAACAGCTGAGCTTGCAGCATTACAGCAGCAATGAGGCTCAGCAGCACTGCAGCCAAAGAGGATCAAAACACCGCGACACGGCGCAGCAGCCAGCCAATCAGTAGTGCTCACGGCTACGGCCGCAAAGCCGGCATGGCATACCCTGATGGCGGGTCACCAGCTGGGCGCAGGACAGGTGCACCAGGTGCGTACAGCACATGCTGTGTGAAGAGGCCGCAGCTGTGCTGCAGTCGTGCACTGCAATGCAGGTCTAGCATGATGCTGGCTACTTGGCTGCACAAGCATGTTCGAGCATCCAAGCACAACACCGATGATGAAGCAGGTGCTATGTGCTGCGTGCAACCTCACCATGCAGGCGGGGGATTGTCTGACTCGATCAACTTCCAGGTGCTACAGCACCTGGAATCAGTCTTCAGGTGGGATGCCTTGCGGCAGCAGCCACGGCAGCAGCTGAGCATGCCTGCCAAGCTCCTGTCCTGAAGTTCAGGCAGCAGCACCAGTTTACCTCTGTCGTCAGAAAAGTTGCAAAATGCGTCCTTGTGCTGACTAAAGGTGTGGGGCGTCAGTACCCATGCACGGCAGCGCTCTTATGCCAGGCTGCCACTCAATTGGCTGGAGGCTGAAAGCAGCTAGTGGCGGCAACAGCAATGCCCCTCTCACCACACAACGGCCTGAGCATACGCCAGCCGCCAGTGACTGCAGCGCTATTTAGAACTGTCGTGGTACTGCTGGCGCTCACAGGTCTGCCGATGCCAATGGCAGTGGGGAGCTGGACATGGACGAGTTCGTGTCAGCGTTCAAGGGTGAGCTGGGCAAGGCGCCCATCAGCACAGCTGCAGCAGCAGCAGTAGCAGGAGCATTTAAAGCGGCTTGCACAAGGCAACATCGTGGCAATGGCAGCAATCCAGGACGCACCACCCTAGCAAGACAAACAGCAGCTGCCTGTAGTTGCAGAGGTAGCACCGTCGCCCTACTCTGCAGTGGCAGTGCAGATTGAGTGACACACCTGTGCCAGGACATTTGTAAGTGTAGTGAAGGACGTGGTTGGGTGTGTTTGGCCAGGCCTGCAATGCAGCACCAGGCCTGCTCCTGATGGTGGAATACGCCGGCTAATGCTGCTGATGGGCGAGTCCCACCAGCAGCTAGTGTGCTCACGCTGCACCATACTGCTGCCACTTGTGCTGTGTGTGTCGGCAGGTGTGATCAACGCTCCTGAAGGCTCTGATGATGAATCGCTGCGCAAGCTGTTCATGCGCATCGACGCAAATTGCGACGCCACAGTGGACTGGTGCGTTGTCATGCAACCTCGCGCACACATGGCTGCGTCCGCTGCTGCTGTTGGTGCAGCACCACGCACGTGAGCTGTTCAGCACCGCGCAAGTGCGACAAACGCAGCTGTGTATGCCCATGGCAGTGATGCAGCATGCTGCCCCACCAGCTGCACTGGCTTGCATTCCTTGCAGGAACGAGTTCAGCGCCTATCTGCTGCTTGAGAAGACGGACAGCAGCGGCGGTGCAGCAGCGCCGGGTCAGGCCGCGCGTGGGAGCTCCGGTGGGCTCACCTTCAGCAGCGTGGACGCGCCAGTGCTGCAGGCTGGAGTGGCTCACAGGGAGCTGATCAGTGGCCTCATGCATGTTGACACAGGCAATGGACCTGACAAGTGGTACAGGTGCGTGCGGGTGACAGGTCACCCAGCAGCAGGTTGGTGGAGTTGCTCCTGCAGCAGCAACAGCATCGTCATGTGGGTGCTGCATGAAGCTGGTGCCAGGCAGAGTGCTGCACCACAGCTTGGGTGATGCTGGCGGTCATGGGTTGCTGAAGGCTGGCTGTCCTGGTGCTTGAGTCATCTTTGAAGCCCTTGTTCTGCTTGCTGCTGCATGTGCATGCCCTCCTGCAGCGCTGGCAAGGATGGTACCGTGCGCATGTGGAACGGCAAGGCAGGTGCAGGCGGGATTACTGGAAGGTGCAACAGCATGCGTGCCGTTCAGTGCGCCATGCTCCATCTGCTGCGATACATTGACAAGCAGCTGTCCTTAGTTCTGGCTGCTTTGCATGCATATCATAAATGAGTGCTGCTCGCTGCTTGCCTGCGCAGGACTTGTCGCACCTGCGCACGCTGCAGACGCCGCTGCAGTGCATCACCGCGTCCTCCTACCTCCCCGGCAGCGGCCTGCTGGCCCTTGGCAGCTACAGCTCATGCGTGCTGCTGCTTGATCCTGCAATTGGGGAGCAGGCCGGCAAGCTGCCTGCTGCTGCTGGCAGCGCTGCACTCAGCCTGGCAGGGTGGCAGGAGGGTGGTGCTGCAGGGCTGGGGCTGGGCGGTGGGCGTGAGCTGCTGGGCGTGGGGGATGCTGATGGTGGCGTCTCTCTGTTGGAGGTGCTGCTTGATGAAGGGGTGAGCATGCCTGCGCAGGTGTGGTGCAGCTGGCGTTCTATAGGGCTGGTATGGATGGCAAGGCCTGAGGCGAGGCCTGCAATGGGCGACAGATGATCGTCAGCAGCTGCACAGCTTGCTAAATCAGGCAGCCCTCCAACAGGAAAACTAGCTGTGAGAAGCAAGATATGGAGCTGGTAGGTCTTTAATTGAATTGCGGGGTCCAGCACCATGGCTGCCTGCCGCCTGGCGCGCACCTGCTGCTGCCGTGCAGGCTGACAAGAAGAGCATCAACCGCTACCATGGCAGGCAGCTGTGGCGTTGCACTCACCATCACGACTGGTGAGGCACTGGCCACACGCACCATGCAGCACTCGCGGCACCAGCGGCTCAGTATATTCCACATTCCAAGGTTTTCCCATGTATTTGTGTAAGATCAAAAAAGAACAGCAGGACAAGAATTCTGGCTTAAATGTTCTGTTGTTGCTGCTGCTGGTCTTGCTGCACAGGGTTGTCGGCGTGACCCCGCTGCCGCAGCTGAGCAGCCTGCTGTCAGCCAGCCTTGACAAGCGGCTGACCATGACAGACCTGGAGCGACGCATCGCCGTCAAGACACTGATCGGTGGGTAGGCAGCGCCTCAGAATGGGACGCTGGCAACAAGGCACAGCTGGAGGCACAGCAGGAGGCACAGCAGGAGGCACAGCAGGTGTTGTAGTTGCTTGCCACAGCAGGTGTTTGTTAAAAAAAAGGCACTTATGCAGCTCCCAGCACTCGGCATGCACGCATGCATGCAGCTAGCAAGCTCAGCATGCACGGTGCAGACCGGTGAACACTCGCGCTGTTTGACGCCCTGTGCGCAGGCCATGAGAAGTCTGTGACCTGCTGTGCCTGGAGCGGCATGCACAAGATGGCCGTCAGCGGCGGCGCAGACAGGCTGCTGGTGCTGTGGAACCCCTTCAGCAGCAGGCCACTGGGGCAGCTGGCAGGGCATGCGGCGCCGTTGGTGGCGGTGGCTGTGAACGAGCGGCATCACCAGGTCATCAGTGCGGCAGCAGACAAAACCATCAAGGTGCGGCTGGCTGCAAAGGCATGTGTAGCGCTGTTATACGTACTCATGTCAACCTCATCCACATGTCTGCGGCAGATGGCCAGCACCATGTGTGCTTGCTCTACGTGCAAGGGGGCCCTATTGCTAACCCCCTGTGGCAGTGGGGTTAAGGTGCTAAAGCCTTAGAAAAGTCTCACGTGAAACATGGCAGGGACCTAGCAAGCCCCTTAGCAGGCCTTGCTAAGGTTAGCGAGGGCCAGGCCTAGCTAACCTTAGCAAGCCACTGGCACGGCTAGCTCTGGTTAGGCCTAGCTACTGGTTAGCAGCGGCCCTAGCTGGCCACCTAGCTGGCTGCTTAGCATGCCCTAGCTGTGCATTAGCTGGCTGCTTAGACTGCCTTAGCAGACCCCAGCTGGCCACTTATCTGGGCCTTAGCAGGCTGCTTAGCTGACCTTAGCTGGCCATTTAGCTGGGCCTTAGTAGGCTGCTTTGCAGACCCTAGCTGGCCACTTAGCTGGGCCTTAGCAGGCTGCTTAGCAGACCTTAGCTGGCCACTTAGCATGCTACTTAGCAGAAAAGGCTGTTAACCATTGCTAAGGTTAGCTGGTCACTTAGCAAAACCTGTATCAAGCCTTGGCAGGGGTTAGCAGACCACATTTAAGGCTGCTAGGTCACTGCTAACCCTAGCAAAAGGGCCCTCTGGCACTGCAGCTCATCACTGCAGCTCATCACTGCAGCTGTGTATTCCCTGTCACACGTCTTGCTGTCACCGCAATTGCCGCCTGCCTGCTGTCCCGCACAGGTGTGGGACCTGCGCAACCAGCGCTGCCTGCAGACGCTGCAGGACCGCGCCACCCACAGTCCAGAGGACACCCTCTCTGCCCTTGCCTACAGCCCTGGCCGAAAGCTGCTCGTCAGTGGAGCGTACAGCCTGCGTGCCTGGCCGCTCACAGATGGGGCAACCACTGGCGGCTGTGGCCACAAAGACCCTGTCAGCTGGGTTGGGTACAACCCCATGTTCTGTGAGGTGAGTCACAATTTTGCAGTGTCCAACGCACTGGCCGGCAGGCAGGCAGATATGAGCTGGCTCAAATGGGATGATCACAGCGATCTGCCTTCTATGTCCTTTGAGCATTGATTGCCGGCTCGGCAGGTGAAGGCAGCATGCTGCTGCCGCTGCTGCTGCAGGCTGTCAGCACAGATCATGCAGGCACTGTGTGCGTGTGGGATGTGGCCACGGGCAAGCTGCGGTTTGCCTTTGCCAACACGCACGGAGGCTGCCGAATCACTGCAGCCACCTTTGACAGCAACCACAGGCGGTTGATCACAGGTGTGGCGTGACTGTGCCAACGCAAGAGACGCAGCCAAGGCCAGGCATGCAAGGCAAATCGTCAATGTGTGTTGTTGTCAGCAGCGCTGCACAAAACTACACGCACTTTTGCACAGCCTTGAGCTGTATGTCCGTTGAACAGCCCCCAATAGCATGGCGCAGGACTGCCGTATGGTGGTGCTTGCTTTGGCATGTGTGCGCCCCAGCACTGGCTGCACCACCGCTCAGCATTCACCACTTCACTAATCATTTGCATGCGTGCCGTGTTGGTTGCTGCCGCAGGTTCTGAGGATGGCAGCGTGAAGGTATGGAACTTCAGCAGTGGGGCGCTGCTGAGCACCCTGGCAACGCCGGACTACAGCCATGAGTGGGGCAGCGGCTCAGGGGCTGAGGTGACAGGGCTGGCGCTCAGCGGCAGCAGCAACGCGCACACTGTGGTGGTGGCAGGGTGGGACCGAAAGGTGGGCACACAGACCTTGCAGGCCAAGGCAGGGTCGGTTGCCATGCTTTGGGCATGTACGCAGGCTTCCCTTGGTTGCAGTGCTGGCATCTACTAAGCAATAGTTGTGCTACTACTGCTGAAGACAGTTCTATGGCAAACACCCGCAAGCAACATCTCAGAAGCAGCATATCTAGATGCATCTCTTTCTGCAAGCAGCTGTAGCGTTCATGTGACAGGAACAGTACATCAGCCGCCTGCGTGCGACACAACGTACGTGCACCGCACCGTTCTCTCACAGGTGACCTGGTATGACGACAGTGGCAAGCGCAGGTGCAGGCTGCTGCGCAGCGCCTCAGGGCCTGGCAGCGACATCCTGTCTGCTGCCCTCATGCAGGGCCACCCCACACTGGCCACGGCCTGCTACAACGGCGAGGTGGGCCAGCTTCGAAGGTTCACTGTCACGCAGGTCTGCAATGCCTGCCGTCAGCCCGCAACAATCATCAACTATCACGCCCAAGCTCTGTCTCTTCAGAGTTCACAGCTGACACGGCAACAACATGGTTGCCTTTTTGTAAGCTGCTCCTGGTGTGCCTGCTTTGCAGGTCTGGCTGTGGAACTTGGAGAGTGGTGCTGTGCGGCGCAAGCTGCTGCCTCACGTTAACGCCAGCAGGCCCGTGGACGAGCAGCCAGTGGAGCGGCTGGCGTTCATGCACGGCGAGCTCAGGTGAGGCTGCACGGGGCCAGCTGGCTGCGATGCCGTTGCATGAGCAGTTTCTGTTGCCTTTGCATATGCTGAGCAGCTTTGTTTTGCTTTAGCACTCACACTGGTAGCTGCAGTAATCTGCTGTGCAGCGATGTGCAGCAGCACTGCCTGCAGGCGGTGCATGCATGTTGACGCTGATCCACAGTTCGGTGGCCACTTCCAGTAGCATGTTGCAGCCGGCGTATTCTGACCATGCGTGCTCGCACTGCCCATCACCACGCTTCTGCAGGCACGTCCTGGCTGCTGTGGGTGCTGACCGCATGCTGCGCTTCTGGGACTGCTTCTCTGGGGCGCTGCTGTGCGAGCACTTCACGGGACACCAGCGAGACGAGAGTGTGGCTGCGCTGGCACTGGCCCCTGACAACAGCACTGCGGCCACTGCTGACACAGCAGGCTACATCATGGTAAGGCGTTGAGCTGGTGCTGACGGCAGCTGGCCCTGGCACATGCGTGTGTGCTTTGTGCAGCCGTTGCGCATGCAGGCAGGTGCGGCGGCAGTCCCCCCGTCAGCGCTGCTGCGAGGTGCCTTTGGTCATGCACCACTGTGTCCAGCCAGCGCACCTTGATGCGTGCATTTCCGCTTTGTGCTGCTGCTGTCGTCCACTTGTTTCTGCTGCTCACTGAATGTTGGTTGCTGCTGCTGTGCTGCAGGTGTGGGACATTTCCGGCTTGCGCTTCCCAGCTGCCAGCAGGGCATCGCCCAGCAGTGCAGCAGCAGCGTCAAGGCCTAGCAGCGCAGTGACAGCAGCACCAATCGGCCACCACAGGCTCCCAGGCGTCAGCAATGCAGAGGCACGGAGAGTGGCGCTATGGCGCGGCCATACTGATGCCATCACCGCACTCGACTGGATTCCAGCCCCGACATCAGCAGCAGCTGCAGCTGCTGCTAGGTCTGCGCACCTGCCTGCTGCAGCAGCTGCTGCAGCTGGTCAGGATATACTTGCAGCAGCATCAAACAGCCTGCGCTGGGCAGAACATGGCAGCACCAGCACCAGGCATGTTTGTCAGCAGCAGCTAGGTAGTGGCAGCAACCACCAGCAACAGCAGCGGCAGCAGCAGCAGGCACGTCAGCGGAGCACTAGCAGCAATGGTCCTGGCAACTCCCTGCGTGAAGCGCAAGCTGGTCAGCAGCACGCACAGCAGAATTCAGCGCAGCAGCATGCAGAAGGCAGTGGGTTTGCTGCAGCATCTGGCAGCAGCCTGGGCTTTGTGGTGTCCGCAAGCTTGGATGGCAGCGTATGCTTGTGGAGCTGCGCTGGTGCGCTGCTTGGTGTATTTGGTCGGCACAGCTGGAGCACCGAGGACAGCAGCAGCTGGCAGAGCAGTGCCCGGGCACCCCTGAAGGTGCGGGTCGCCGGCGTCAGCGGCTTGAAGCAGAGGAACAGTGCATGTGACTTGGGCAATGTCAGACCTCAGGCGGCAATGACTACAGGGCCCACAGTGCATGCATGTTGCCGCACAATGTACTGCTGGAACTTAGCCGTGATGTAAGGCGCAGCACTCAACACAAAGTGCGTGCAGCGCTCACAACGTCCAGACAGCTCATGCATTTCTAGGGGCGCTTTGAGGTGCACAAAGTGCGTGCAGCTTCACCACATCTTGACAGCTTGTTCACTGCTGTCATCTCTGCTGCACAGGCTGAGGAGGAATTTGCTATGCTGGTCTCCAACAGCCAGCACACACCGCCAGCACCAGCAACCAGCAGCAGGCAGCAGCAGCATATAGATCTAAGTAAGCAGCTGACGCAACCACGTTGCAGCAGCAGTAGCAGCAGCATGGCATCACTGGGGCACAGCACGGCGCCAGCAGTGCATGGCGGGCCAAGCAGCAGGCTCCCTTCAGGCAACAGCGGCGCACGCGGGGGCCAAGCGATAGCAGAGCGGCCACAGATCGTGACCAGCATGTCCTCAGCTGCTGCAACAGCTGGCAGATCCAGCAGCGGCAGGCCTACATCAGCAGCATCCGGTGCATGCTCCGGCAGTCAAGCAGCTGGTGTTGGTGCTACAGCCAATGCACCAGGCAACAGTTGCAGCACCACACCGGCTGTTGCACTCGTGTGCCAGACGAGTATGCAGCACCGTGAACGATCACTGCAGACACTGTGCAGCCCGAGGCAGCAAGTCAACATGAGTAGGCCAGCACGTGACGACACTGATGTGGCGTGCACACTCTGTGAGCAGTACTCAGCACCAGCACCGGCAGAGTGCCAGGAGCAGGTTGGAATGTCACCAGCAGCAGCAGATGATAACGATACAGATGACTCAACAATGCGCTTCATGGCCCAGGGTGATGAGTGCGGCGATCCACAGGATGGATCAACGAGCCCTAGGTCTGAGAAGGTCCAGGAGCATCATCATAAGCAGCAGCAGCACACCGCTCTGCCTGAGAACAGCATCACTTCTGGCAGCAGGCAGGGGCCCCAGAGTGCTGTGCAGACTCAAGGAAGGGTGAGGACCAGCAGATCAGGCTTTGCAGACTTGACACATGAGAGCACCTCCCAGCGCCAGCAGCAGAAGCATGCCGTAGCTGCTTGTTTAGGGCCAGCTGGGCAACAAGCGCCTGCATTTTGGCAGCGACAGGAGTCAGAACAGTGTGCCACAGGTGCAGATGAAGAAGACGTTGAACCAAACGTGGCTGAGCAGGAGATTCCTTCATCACTGTGGCTGCCGGAGTTTGTAGGCAAAAAAGCAGCAGTCATGGTGGCAGCAGCACACAGGCAGGCGCAGCAGCTGCTGAAGGCAGGTCAGTACAGGAGTAGCAGGGGCAGCATCATAACCCACGGAAGACCCAACTCTGCAGCTGCAGCCCTGGGTGTAGGCAGCGTCAGTACAGGCAGCAGTGGAAGGTTGAGCTTGCACGAGGGTTCAGGATCCAGCAGCACAACCACTGCCTTGTCTGGTAGGCTACCGGGTGGCCTCTTGCAGACCAAGGCAAGGCCTAGCTCTGCAGCCCCCGGAACGCAGCACTAAACGCTGGGAAACATACGTGACATATGTGACAGAGTATCAGCTGAAGCTATAACTTTCAGGAATACTATGGGCGGGTTCAAGCACCAGAGAGTGACGTCCAATGTAACACTTGTACTAGCATCAATTCAGGGGCTGTGAGGTTGCCGTGTGGGATGCATGATTGCAGACTTGGCTGTAGTTGTGCACCAAAAGGCGCCACACCGCTGCTGTTGGTGGTGATCTACTGCTGTCGTTGTAACCTACCGGTACTGTACTACTGCTGCTAGTGATGTGAACGCTGAGTATGCTGGTTCTGCTGTTCTTGTTGATCCTGTAGGTTGAACGAACATGAATGCTGTAGCTGAGAAGCAGCATGGTGCTGTGCCGTCCCCGGTGCCGTCGAACTTGCTGCGCGCATGCAAGCTGCTGCCAGACATGTGGTGGGGCAACCACTTGCTTCCACTGCTCATGGAAGCAGGGGCAGCAGATAACTGTGCGCTGTTCTGCAAGCAGCTGCGAGCTATCTGCCAGCACCACGTAATTCGGCTGCGCTTGTCTGCAGCTGGTCTCGAGGATGAGCAGCGACAGCTGCATGCAGTTGGTGGGCTAGCAGCGCTGTCCTGCATCCCGCGCCGCTTTCCTTCCTGCAAGCAACTGAGCATCACGCTGGCCAGCCGAGAAGATGCAGCCTTTTACCTGGCTGGAGCACTTGGCGCACTTGACAAGTGAGTTGAATCCAGCAGGAATCAAGGCTGGCATCCCTGCAAAATCCCTTTATTGCCCATGCCAGCAGCTTGGCTTCCGACTTGCACTATGCACGTGATGGAAGGCCATCAGAAACAAGTAGCATATGAACTTGATCCTGCCACTTCCTGCTGTTTTGATATAGGTGCCTGCTGCGTCTCCTGTTTGTGTACTGCCTGCCTGTCGTGCAGGCTCACATAGCTTTCTACGCTTGTGCTGAATGTGTGCTCTGCACCAACAGCAGATGCATTTGTGCTGGCACCAGCCATCAGCATAGCTGAACACTGGCTCCGCTCATTGCAGCACAACCGCACTGTGCTTAAGGGCCTTGAGCAGAACAGCACAGGAGCAGCAGCAGCAGCAGCAGCAGCAGCAGCAGCAGCAGCAGCAGCAGCAGCAGCAGCAAGCGGCACATCAGCAGATGCAGCAGTGCCCCTCGTGTGTGATTACACACTCAGCCTGAAGCTGCACGCGCATGCACTCTGGCAGGGCCATCCACAAGTGTGGCAAGCACTAGGCCAGCTTGCACAGCTGCAGCAGCTATCTCTGGAAATAGTCGCAGGGGACTCTCCCTCAGTTGGCCCTCATGCAAGCAGCAGGGTTAGGCTGCAGCAGCTGTCAGCACTTGCACCCCTGGGGCCCGGCCTGCAGTCGCTGCTGGGTGTGGCAGCAGCAGCAACAGCTGACGCAGCACCTCAAGCAGACGATTACAGCTTCCTCAGCAGCCTCACACGCCTGACAGAGCTGCAGCTGCATCTGTGCAGCAGCGTCAGGAGCATGCAGTCCTCTCAGCAGGTCCATGTCAGCGCTGCGCGCATGCACACACCTGCAGCGCCTGTGCCTGCTGCCAGGAAGGGTGGCTGCGCTCCCTGGGCAGGGCAGCACAGACTACGGCCACATGCTGAGTATGACAGAGTGCGCAGCGATGCCGCAGCTGCAGCAGCTGCAGCAGCTGACAGAGCTGCAGCTGCATGCCTGCAACGGCTCAGCAAGCTACGCAGCCCCTAGCTTCCTGCCTCAGCTGCAGCAGCTGCGCGTGCTGCAGCTGAACTGCCTCAGCAGTCAGTCATTGGGTGTGCTGGCACGCCTGACCAAGCTGACGCGACTGGAGGGCGTGCGGCTTGACTCTGCAGCGCAGCCGCCTGGGCCGGTGTTTTGCCCAAGCGTACGTGAAATGGCTGGCAGGGCCCGATGGCGCTGCAGGCCTTCCCGGGCGTGACCAGCCTCCGCTGGTGGGGCGCCAGGGAGCCAGAGGATGCTTGCAGGATAGTCAGTCAGTGCCCTCAGCCGCAGCAGCTTGACCTACAAAGCGGCCTTGGAGGCGCATCTCCGCAAGGGATGGACATTACCTGTCCATCCTTTGCGGAATTGCGCCTCCAAGGCCGTTTTGTAGGTCAAGCTGCTGCGGCTGAGGGCACTGACTGACTATGAACCGCCATTTCCGGAAGCTGAGCTTTCACGTGTGCGAGCAGTGTCGCCGCTGTTGCAGCTGCGCCAGCTGGCTAGGCTGTCGATATATGCTTGGTGCGATGCAGAGGTGGCTGCGTTGACAGGCCTGACGCAGCTGCAGCACTTGTGGCTGAGCTTGCAGGCCACCTTAGGCTGCTCGCTGTACTTCGTGCAGCTGGGTGTGATGCGTAACCTGGAGCTGCTGCAGCTTCAGGCACCAACTGTCTGCTTTGGCGGCTGGCTTGAGGTGGGGCGTATTGGTGCACTGCTGTCAAGCCTGCAGCATGTTGCGAGGTTTGAGGTGTGTTTGTTACGGCAAAAGGGTTGCACTTACTTGCATATGAGAGGTCCCTCTGGGATGATGCAAAGCAGTGGATGGCTGACCGCGGCCTTGAGGAGCCAGCAGAGCTGATCTTTAAGACCAGGCATCATTCTGAGTTACCTGCCATCTGGGCCAGTAGCTTGGGCCCTAACTTGTCTTAGTAGAGCTAGCCCTGATGATGAGGCCACCCCACTGGCTAGTATCTGCAAGCGTAGGCCGGCAGCTGTTGTGTGGCTCGTGGTGCTCTTGGTTTTGACTAAATTTTCATCACTCTCATGATGGTGTCGCCTGTTACTGGGCTGTGCAATAGTGCTTTCGCCACGCCACATGGCCAGCGGCTGCCAGCCGACTCGGATCCTGCACTGGCATGTTGCACTGCACAAGCTGCAGCAGTCACAGCTGGACATTGCATGACCCTTCAGACTTGATATTGACTTTCAGTTCAACAAAAGTTTTCTGAAGTCAGGACATTGTCCCCAAAGTGGGAGCTGCAGCATGTGTCTGCATCATCCTCAACCGTGCATGCTGTGAGGTGGCCCCTGAAGGAATTCTGCTCAGTCATCTAGTCAAGAGCTGAAGGATAAAGTCGTGTTAGCAGGGCTCGCAACCACCATCTGGCGATCTCTACCATTCAGTCGAAAGGCCTTGGCCAACATCGACTGAGTTGCCCTCAGCGGGTCTGTTCCGGGCCCGCAGGTGCCTTTTGGCGGGAGACCTGGTCGAAACAACCTCTTTCTAGCGGGCGATGTTGCCATCAACCCGTCGAAGCTCATCTGTAGCTTTCGTAAAATTGGAGCCGCCAGCTCCTGAATCTCGACCCGTCGATGTGGTTGCGAGCCCTGCGTGTCAGGCTCCCAGACTTCTCGATACTTTGGCGCCGTAGTGGTGGTGTGTGACAGTGGTGGCCAGACTGCCAAGCAGGACAGGTGACTGGTGAGTCACCGCATGCGTGCATGCCCCCAGCACGGTTTGAGCCCATGGACCATATGCCGGTACCGTACAGGGACTGATGCCAGTGGCGGTTTCTGTTGCCAGTGGGGGGGGGGGGGGGGGCAGTTTCTTTTAGTAACTTAACATCTATAGGTATTGTTTTCTAAAAAATGCAAGTGTTTGAATCTACAATATGTGTTTCCGACTGCGAACGGCGTGATTTCAGCTGAATCAATCCAATCGGGTGGCCTGCCCACGACAACTGTTGCAAGCCCTGAGGTCTTACTTCATGCAGCTTTTTTTGGGGGGGGGGGGGTGCTCAGTTTGTGGTTGTTCAACGGTATGGCTGGCCTCAAAAGCAAAACAACCACAAACCAAAGCAATCAACAGTCATGTGCGTTATTGCAGGCACGTCCCACCCGCCTAGCAGTGCCAAGCAAAGGAGTGTACAGTGACATGTCACTGCAGAGCCCTAGTTGAGAGGGTCATGTCAGTCACCTACACAAGGGGAGCAGCTTGGATATTTCCTGTCCACGACTAGTATTGTTTGCGTGCGTACAATGTCTTATGCAAAGGTGGTCAGCTTCACAACCTAGCTGACACTGTTGTGGGCCGTGCAAACAGCGCTGCTAACCGCTGGCCAGGATCGCGCGTAACCACAACGTAATAAGCCGAGTGCTGATTGCACGCTGGCGCTGACAGGTGTCTAGTCCGGATTGCCGCAGTCACCAGCGCAAGTATTGCTGCTGCCAGTGCTGCTGGATGGCTGCATTAGTCTGCGTGGGAGATCGCCTAGCACCAGCGGTAAGCCCAGTGACAAGCAAGACCTGAGATTGCTGACAGCAACGGCTGCAACAAGTTGCTTGTGATGCTGCTTGCAGGAGCAACTACAAGCAGGCACAGGTACATACGTACAGGGCGGCTATATATATGCAAGCATTGTTGGCCTGCAGCAGACGCTGCATGAGGGCACAGATGAGGTGCGCTGAAACTCGCTGACTTGCTGACAGCAGATACGATGGAACCCGTGCGGCATGCTTTTTGTTGCTGCAAGTCAAGCAGCGGTTGAGCCAGGTGGACACCCAAGCACATGCGTAGCTGCTGAGGCAAAGCGCACTTAGTCAGCACCACGCTTGTGCATTTGCTCTTGCATCAAGATATGCGCGCTCCTGTTGAGCAGTGTTGTGCAGTGTTGTGCAGTGCGCGTGGATGACTCAATCCTGCACTGCTCATGCCACGTGCCACGTGCTTGCTGTTGATCACGCAGGCAGTGGTGCAGGTAGTAGCCAAAGGTGCTGCACCTGTTGTGCCGGAGCCAGGAAGCATTGTCATTGCCAAGGTGAGCAGCACAGTAACAGCACTGCACTAGCTGCATAGCCAGCAGCAGCAGCGGCAATTGCAGCCATAACAGCAGCGGGGCACCAGCACAAGCAGCAACAGCAACCTCTGTGGTACCCTGCAATCAAGGCTAGCTTGAAGCAGCCATGCATACTGCTTCAGCAGCAGCAACAGCAGCAGCAACAAGCAGCAGAGGTGACCATGGCAAACACGCTGCCAGTGGCTCGGCAGGTCCCACCATTCAGCCCCGCATGTTGCTGCCAGAGAACTCCAGACAGCAACTGTGCGTGCCGCATCACCACTAAAGTTGTGTTTGCCCCGCGTGCTGCCAGGTGACCAAGGTCAGCCCAACCGCAGCCAATGCCAAGATTGTGTGCTGTGGGGCGCAAGCGCTGGAGGCAGACTTCACAGGAGTCATACGGCAGCAGGATGTACGCACACATGAGATTGACAAGGTGTGGGGTAGCAGTAAGGCGCAGCGGTACCCAAGAACAGTACAAAGCAGCAGTAGGAGCAGCAGCGGTGGCAGCGGCAGCGGCAGCAGCACTGACATCACCAGCAGCTCCAGCGGCAGCTGGGAGCAAGTATGTATTTGCCAGGAAATGCACGGGTCGGCTGTGGGTGCATGTTCACGTGTTCTCAGCCGAGATATGTACTTCTGCGTCAAGAATGATGATCTACTTGCAGGGCCACCTGATGGTGGAGTAGTCAGCATCTGCTCTGAGGACGTACTGCCCTCTGCATTGGCACACACTGCTGGCACGCTGCACCGCAACCTGATTGCCTCAGACACGGGACGGTGTCAGCTGATCATGCTGCAGCAGCTGTGTGATCTGCTTCATTGTGTACATGCCAGTTGTTAGCTTCACAGTGCCACCATGCACTGCTGCTGCAGGTGGTGATGTATGACTGCTTCAGACCAGGTGACATTGTTCGGGCAAAGGTGCTGTCGCTGGGTGACGCGCGCTCGTACCACCTCAGCACTGCAGACAACAGCCTAGGGGTGGTGCGCGCCAAGAGCCTGGCAGGTGGGCGGGCCAGCATGCAGCAGCAGCAGCTGCTGCTTCTACGTTGCGCCTGTGTGTTTGGTGCTGGTGTCTGCTGGGGAAGTGTGTTCGACTCGGCGGCTTGTGTGTGAGGGCAGACTTTGCACACACTGCGTGCACAGTATGCATTGCCTGCACTGCCCCAGCTTTGCTGCTATACGCTGCTGTCAGACATTGCACTTGTGAGCGAAGTGCTACACCACTGCGGCCCCAGATGTAGTGCTCAATGCCTGCAGTGCACTACCAGTGTTTGTATGCTGCCGCCAGCCGTCTTGCATGTGACCAGTCTTGCTCGAGTACTGTGTTCTCTTTTTTGCCAGGTTGATGCCATTGCACCCTTTACCTGAACTGTGCTGGTTTCTGCTCAGTGCCACTGGCCTTTCTTCAAGAGCGCCGTCTGCCTCGTGTGCTGTGGTGTTGGCCCCAAACAGGTGTTGCCATGGTGCCCATCAGCTGGCAGGAGATGCAGTGCCCACAGACACAGGCATTGGAGCGCAGAAAGGTGGCAAAGGTGGAGGAGGCTTGAGGCACAAAGTGCCAACGATGCCGATGTGGCAGATGATGTGACAAACGGGGCGGTTTTTGTTAGCATACAAATGGTAGCTAAGAACCCGGCGTCATGCCGCATGATGCGCCAAAGGCGGGCACATTTGCCGGTGGCAGCTGCAAGTATAGCA
Organism: Scenedesmus sp. NREL 46B-D3; assembly: GCA_014080715.1. Classification (NCBI taxonomy): domain Eukaryota; kingdom Viridiplantae; phylum Chlorophyta; class Chlorophyceae; order Sphaeropleales; family Scenedesmaceae; genus Scenedesmus; species Scenedesmus sp. NREL 46B-D3. The sequence goes on along the minus strand of JACERP010001346.1, from coordinate 2,064 downwards.
ACACTTGCAGAAGACGGAAGGTGGATATGGTGTCACACGGTGTACAAAGGTGACAACCATCATGCCTTGTGCTGCAGCGTCGCTTCCATTCATGACAGCATTTACCTGGTGCACAAGTCTTCAGCAGTACGCATGCACCTGATGCATTATTGGCTTGAAGAGTGCACACTGTGCAGGCGCCATGTGCAGCAGACATTTGTGGTTTGGCAGGTTATATTATACATCAGAAGACGGTTCAGCCGCAGCCATGGCGGTAGGTGCCACCTACAGTCTGGGGCCAATGCGGCCACATTCTAGCCACGTGAGTGGCACAGCCACTGCACTGTACAGCCACATGTGCTGTACAGAGCGGTTGTCCTGCAACCTTTCACACATGCGCAGATAACGTCTGAAACTCTGGACCTTCTGCTGCATAAGAATGTGGGTGGACGTTTGGTGCCGAGTGGTGATATGTTGGTGATCCGTGAAATTGATTTTCTCAACCACTGTAGTCTAGCTGGGGTGCCACCATGATGGTGTGCAGATGACTGTTCATTAACTACTGCCTTGAGTGATACATTCATACTGGCTTGTGTGGTCTGTGCGCTCTTGCAGCCGCCCCTGTAAAAGACCAAACCTTTTGGAGTGACTGCGAGATGATGGGGCCTCACGGCAAGCTGGCACAGTAGGGCGTGCCAGCAAAACAGCTGCAAAATGAAGCAGCTAGCAAGTTGCAACTGGCAATGTGGCACCAGCCAAGCACTTACCGTGGTCTGAGAAGCAGCTGAGCCTGTACAGGCCTACATGTAAATGGCAGCAGCTTGCAGGCCCGCCTTGCTGCTGCAGCAGCGCTGCAGCGCCGGCGGCTGCTGCTGCTGCTATGATGGCAACAGCGGTGGTTGCTGATGGTTGATCTCATCTAGTACAGTCACCACTGAGCAGGGGTAATGCTACTTCTGCCACTGCAACCTGGATGCCCGCCATGGTTCAGCTGCGCCTGCAGGTGCCTGCGCACGGCACCATGCCTGGTAATCTTTTGTTCAAACAGAAGGGTTCAACAAGTTGCTGCTGCGTTCTTCTAAGCAGCGTTAAGCCCTTTAAGCGCAGCTGCGGCGCCCAGGAAACTCGCAGTCCGCAACCTGCAATAGCTGCAGCCGCTGTGGCTGTTCGTACAGTTGCTGCGCAGCCGACTGCTGAACTGGCACTGCAAGGCAGAATGCGTTGACACGGCCCCCCTCCCTCTGTTGTGCGTAACGCTTGTTGACCTCATCTTCAGAAAGTGTCAAAGAGGCCAGCAAGCATAGCTGCTGCTCTATGGACGGCCCTCCACTGCTTAGTTGCTGCCACGCTCAACCTGCTATGGCCCCTGCAGCTGCTGGCTGTTCTGCTGTCACTGCTGCTGCTGCTGCTGCTGCTACTACCTACATGTGTTGACCTTCATCATCATCACATTACCCATTCAAGCCATAGCATCAGCGCCATCGGCCCCATGTGTTGACCTTGGAGTAAAGCCTTGTGCTTGGACTGCAGGTGATTATATTCTCATCGGGCAGGGAAGCCCTCCTGGACTGGGCATTCTTACTGCCCCTAACAAATTTTTTGGCATGCCAACAGCCGTGTCAAACCACGCCACCTTGACAAACCTGGGATGCGGCATCATGCATCAAGATGATGTGCTGCAGAGGAGAGGTGCAGTGTGCCCTCGCGGCGCTGGGAAACAGCTGATCACCTCATGAGCAGTTGCTGTGTTGCATGCCCATTGCTGTAGGTGCCAGCAGTGGCCAGAACTATGAGTATTAAAAAAACTCGCCCTGGTCAAACCAGGACTGATGTAAGTTGGGCATCCAGCATCGCGCCGTTGCTGCAACCACCAGCATCCATGCATCAACACAAGGCGTGACACCACCACCATCGGCCCTGCATCCCTTGGGGACTTGACGGTAGAGAGCGCACTTGCCGTCACCATGGATTCGGAATTAATACAACACAGTGCAGTTGTCATGACTGTAGCTGTAGCTGTTTAGTGAACACCCATGGCCAGTTTTGCATTACTGCTTGAGGATATTTGTCAGTAGCTACCTATAG
>JACERP010001345.1:0-22292 GCA_014080715.1 Scenedesmus sp. NREL 46B-D3 | reverse complement strand
AGCTGTGTACCGGAGGCCAGAGTCCGGCCTGCTGCTGTTGACAGTGCCGTACCTTCCCAGGCCCTTTGCACCGTACCAGTACTACCAGTGGTCATACGAGGGTGATGCTTTCAGAATGCTGAGTGGGCGCCCAGAAGCGGGAGCGACATGGGCGCCAATCCCACTATCAAGCAGTCTTAGGCGATGGCAAACAACTTCACACTTTTGCGGGGGTGTCAACAACGATACTTCGTTTCCACGGTCACGACAATGCCAATGCTGTGTCACTCTGCCCTAAGCAAGCAGGGTTTTTTTCAGACAGCGGCATGTCAGACTCTGACAGTCAGAGTGTTGGTCGATCATCTTGATTCTACCAATAGCAATGTCACATTCGCTGACTAGCTGTGGGGGTCTGTGTTGTCTGCATGATTCGAGTCAATAAGCTGTCGGAGCACCTGCCTCGGCTGATCATAGCTTGGTGAGGAGCTGATTTTGTGGATCTGATTGCATCAACACGCCTATGCTGTCCTCTGCGGCGAACATGCAACACCAGCCTGCTACTGCTGCAGCAGCACTAGTGCAGATTTGAAGCTAGGATGGCAACAACGTAGCAGGCGCAGGGCGTGGAACGTTTGGAGCAGTGTTTCCCCTTCTACACATGCTCGATGTCATTCCAGGCGTGTTCCAGGTACCAGGATGCTAACATAACCAGCCGTGTGCAATGCTGTATGCAAATCATTAGGCACACCCCTGCCGCTGTGTGTTGAAGCAACAGCAGTAGGCCAACACCTCAAGTTGTAGTGATCTTTTCTCATGCGCCTAGCAAACAAGCAGGGCAGTGTGCACGTCTGCCACATCCAACCAGCAGTTGTGGGTCCTGTTGCCTTGCTGCAAGTGAAGCTGCTAATGTGTGCATCAGCTGCTCTTCACACCTCCCCCACCCCGCCCCAACCAAGGTTCTGTCCCTCAACCATTTACAATACCCACGGGCTGACTGCGCCCAAACTGCACCACATTGACTACATTTGCCCTTGCAGGATCATGTCTTGCCAGCTCTGCAGGATCAGCACAAGGCTGCCCTGGCCTGCGCATGCAACGCACTGCGCGTGCTGGTGCAGCAGCGCGTCACCACGCTCAAGCTGCTTGCAGGACAGTGCTGCAGGGTGCACGATGACCGGCTGGCTGGCAAGTTTTCTGCAGTCACATCAGTGTGCCTCAGGCCCAGCAACCTGCACGAGGCCATGTTTGCTGCCCATATTTTTTATGCAGGTGAGCAGGGTGACACGATGTGCAAGGCACCAGGCAGAACCATAAGATTTTGAATGACCGTAGTACGGCAGCAGTAACGGCAGCATTGATAGGCTTGTGATCAGCTCTGCAGCTGCAGAGGCACCTGCTGCTGGACATGCAAAAAGAAGAGCATGTGGTGCATCGACAAACTTGCAGGCAAGCAGGTATGGTGCGGCCCGCACTTTTGATGCTCAACTGCACTGTACTGTTTGAGCTAGTTGCTGGTGCTGCTGTGCTGCTGCTGCTGCCGGTGGTGGTGGTGGTTGCAGGATGCTCGCTTCATGCCCGGCATCACCTCACTGCAGCTGCTGGACCAGCTCCCTGACAGGTGCGGCGGCTTGCAGGACAGACCCGTGCAACTGGAAAGCAGCAGCCGCAAGCAGGCAGGTCATAGTGCAGCAATTAGCAGGCAAGCTTGCAGGAGACACCATCGCTGAGCAGTCTGCGCCAGTTTGGTGCAGCCTTTGGCTTGACACATGGTGTTTGGTTGCATCCGCAGCTGCCGGGGTCACAGCAGCTACCAGTGCAGCGGTGAGACTGGCTGATGGCAGGTGCAATCCCGGTCCAAACGCCCGTGGCTGGGCTAAAAAAGCAACTGGAATTGACGGATTTGTGCGGGTGGTTTCGATCGCCCAAACAATGAAGAAGAAACTGGGTACAATTACAAGAAACCCTCATGAGCGGAACAACGGCTCGCTGGGCTAGTGCCTGAGGCAGGTTCAGTCCTGTACCACTGTATTGTATTGTATTGTATTGTATTGTATTGCAACTGTCACTGGACCGACCGCACAGCACAGCACAGCAGCAGTAGCGGCAATGGCAGTGGCGGCAACAATCAACAGCAGCAGCAACAGCAGGAAGTTACTGCAGCAACAGCAGCCACCAGCAGTACCCTTGCAAGCCCACTTATTGCACAAACTGCACATGGCGAATGCTCAGGCTGTGGCAGCAGTGAAAGCCACTTGCTTGTTGCACGCACCAATACATTCGGTCTGCAGCATGCGTGCCTATGCGCCAGGGACTTCCTGTCTGTTTGGCACCCAGGAGCTTGGTAAACCGTGCTCTTCTCACAAGCACATAAACGTCGCCCTGCTGTACTGTACATGCAGAGTGACGCAGGTTGTTGCCTGCCTTGCTGCCCACTGCATTGTGCCTCCTGCAGGCCACCCACCATGGTTCAGTGCGGCAGCTGCTCTGGCATGGACCAGCACGTACGACCTGTCTGCCATACTGGCTACTGCAGCGACCTGCATGCCCAACCTAGCAGCGCTCGACTTCTCGACGCACTACATCAGCGACGCTGAGTGTGCTGCCATCGCGCTCATGACAGGTGAATGATTGCGGTGCAGGAGACACGGCCACGCGAGGGCGTGGCGTGCGTTCATCGCACTAAGAAAGCATGGCAGCCATGCAGCACCTTGGCAGCTTGTGCCTGGTGGCGCAGTTGTGGTGCCCGAGCATCATCACTGACTCCACGAGGGGGCCGCTATATGTGCATCTGAGGTGTCTGCCGCATATGGTGCTCAGCTTCGGCAGCGCACTACATCAGCGATGCAGCGTATGCTGCCATTCCCTCATGACGGGCCCGTGAACTGCATGTCCGCCCCTGCCGTCAGTGCGGAGGTCTGGCAGAATGTTCAGGTGCGACATGAAGCAGGCAGTGTGTGGGGAAGTTGGTGATCCACCTCCACTGGCTTCTTGTGGATGGGGAGCAGCAACAAGCATGCTGTGTGTGTGTTTGTGCGCCTGCCACATCATGTTGCTGCGGAGCTCCCCTCACACAGCAACATCATGTTGCTGCGTCTGGCGCACCACGCCCTGCCGCGCCACCACGCTGCTTGCAGGGCCTGACCCGGCTGCAGCTGCGCTCCACCCACGGCACCAGGCCGGGAGGCTTGGTGCGCTTCGCCTCACTCGAGCGCTTGGCAGGTGCGCTGACGTGCTGTGTTCACCAGCAGGCACTCCACACCAGGGAACATATGTCAGTGCTTGGCCTGTGCTGCTGCAGCTGCACTGCTGATGTGTCGCTCGCTTCAGTCACTTGGCGCCTGCACTGGTGTGCTGCGTGGACTAGCACGTAAAAACTGCGGCTGGCATTTTTCATGTGTTGGGCATGTACATAGTGTGCTGTGTCTCCGTCACGCACGCCACAGCTGCATGCACTTCCACACCAACAAGAAGACTGGACATCAGCTTGCAGCCCTCATGTCCCACGTGGCTTCCTCTTCCTCCATCTGGAAGACCTGTCAAGCACCTGCAGACACGCAGCAGACCACTGATCCCTGTCTGCCTGTGTGCATCTCTGCAGATCTGCGCTTGGCCGACAGCAATCAGCACAGCAAAGCCACAGACGTAGCCATGCTGCTCGGCCGCACCTGCCTCACACAGTTACGCCTCGGCTACTACCCCACCCTGCTGCCTCCCCTGCTCAAAAGCCTAGTTGAGCTGCAGGAGGCAGCAGAGGCAGCAGCAGAGGCTCCTCCTAGTGCAGCTGGCAGCAGACATGGCAGTGCTGCTGCAGCAGGCAGTGCCGCGCACGTGCGGCCGCGCAATGCACCCAGGGACGTACCTGCACGGCACATGCAGCCGACCACAGCACACCAGCAGCAGCAGCAACAACAGCAGCAGACAACGCCTCTGTCAGTGCAGCACCGCAGCCTGACAGTGCAGACACACCACAAGCCGCCCCCGCTGCACGAGCTGTCGGTTGTTCTGAGTCCCTACATGGGTTTTGCCCGCGACTGTTTCCAATCGCTGGTTGCGCTGACTCGCCTGACGCGCCTCACATCGGCTGGCTCGTGAGGCCGGAGCACGCACCCGTCATGGACCCTGACAATGCTGTGCGGCACGTGCCGCTGCAGCAGCAGCTGGAGCTGAGCCGGTTGGTGCGGCTGGCGCACCTGGGACTGGGCTGGACTCCCAGCTACGAGGTGTTGGGTGCCCTGGGGTATCTGACAGGTGGGTGGGTGGGTGGGTGGGGTGGCTGCTTGCATGTGGCTGGCAGGCTGGTGATGTGAGCTGCAGACCGTTGTGGCGCCTGACGCAGCTGGTGCAAACTGGGGCTGCAGGTTGGACTCCAAGCTCTGGTGCAGGAGTGCTGGGAAGGGAACACGTGCGGTCAGGGCACGTGCTAGTGTAGTGCTTGCACGTACTGCGAGGAGAGCACCACCAGCACCCCCCCTGTCGAGTTTGCCACTTCTCCACTCAGCCGCTCATGCAGATATCTCAGCGGTTCTCTCTGAGTACGAAGACGTTCGAACTTTTATCCAACTTTTCAGCAGTGCTGTGTGGCCACACAGCCGCGCACGCCTGCCTGAGGTGCCTGCAGCATGCACGTGCGCAGCAGCATGTGCTCTGCTACCTTTGCTGCCTCTTATGTTGCTTCCAGCTGCTACAGGCCTGATGTCGCTGCATCCAGGAGGCCTGCCCAAGCGCCCGTGGCTGGCCACACTGCTGCCCTTCCTGCAGCGCTGTGAACGCCACTCATGCGGCCACCAAGCACCAAGCACTGCCACACAACTCAGCTTTCATCACTCGCTGCCTACCTGCAACAGGTGCCCATCACATGGCACAGCTGTCCACCCCCGATAGCTGCATGATGCATGCGCATCCACCCATCAGCTTGGCCTGTGTGTGTGTTTGCAGGCCTGACAGCACTGCAGCTGGGGGGCCTGCGCATGCCCACACCACCTGCAGCCCTCAAGCTGCCGTCCCTGCGCGCCTCACCTGCCACTTGCGGGCAATCGCCCGCAGGCTGCCGCCGCCCGACATCCCGGTCAGACACGTTACAAGCGCTCGTCGCGTTCCCAGGCCTGACAAGGCTCGAGCTGACGGGCACGCTTGGCGGCGAGGCACTGAGGGCGCTGGGGACTGCCGCGCCGCCGCAGCTGCGGGAGCTGCTGCTGCCGCAGCGCCTGCAGGAGCTGCTGCCGCACAGCCGTTGGGAGCGGTTGGGTGGAGTGACCTCGCTGGCCTTCAGGTGGGCTGCGTGGGCTCTGTATGACGACAGGGTGCTGCAGGCGACAGCAGCTGGCAGTGCGCTGGTGTCCACAGCATGCCTTGCGCGGTTGCAGGGCGGTTGGCCTGTTCTTGTTACCAGGGCACCACCAAGGTCAGCACGTATGCTGGTGTGTGTGTTAGTGCAGGCAGCCAGAAGCTGCTGAGGCCTGATGTTGCAGTGTTTTGTTTGCTGCTGCTGCTGCTGCTGCAGCGGCTGTCGGGGCTCACCAGCCTCAGGCTAGGCTGGAGGTCAGGCCAGCACTATGGCCCTCCTACGCTGCCAGATGTTGTCGATGTTCACGATGAAGAAGAAGACTGGCTGTTTGAGCCCGTTGCTGTGTTGGCGCCTGGTGTGGGGCTAGGGGTCCAACCACATCAGGTGGTGGCTCAGCCCCAGCAGGCAGCTGAGGCAGCCACGGCAGCAGGTGCGTCACGCCCTGTCAGCTTGTCGGCTTTGACAGAGCTGCAAGTGCTGACAGGAGCGCCCAAACACTTGCCATGCGCAGTGCAGATGCCGGCAGGACAGGCGCCACCTGCTGAGCCAGACGATGCGGCAGCAGCGCCAGCTTGCAGTACGCAAGTGCAGTCTCCAGCAGCCAGCAGCAGCAGCATGCAGTGGGTGTGGCACAGCTGCCACCAGCAGCTGCCTCCCAAGGCTAGCCAAGCTGGAGATCGTCGGCCCAGCTTCTGGCGCAGAGCTGCTGCATCTGGCTTCCCTGCCGGGCCTGCGCACGCTGCTGCTGCGCGACAACGCCAGCTGGAGCAGCGGCCTTCCCTGCAGCGACCTGGCGCAGCTGCTGGCAGCCAGCAGCAGCATACGGCGGCTGGAGCTGCTGGCCTGTCCTGGGTTGTCAGGCCTGCAGGTGGAGCAGGCCCTCTTAAGCATCAGGCCATCGCAGGGCCCTGACAGCATGGCGCCGCAGCAGGGTCGTGGTGACGCTGGAAGCTCTGGTGGTGCAGGCATCTTTGCGGCTGAGCGTCCTGGCGTTACTCAGCTGCGCGGTCCTGACAACAGGATGCAGCAGGTTCCTGACAGCCTGACGCCGCACGTCTTTGACAGCCTGAGGCCGCTGCAAGCTGGGCAGCTCAGCGGTCCTGACAGGCTGGGCAGGTGTGACGTTGTCGTCAGGCCCCGTGACGCCAGGTCAGCAGCAGAGCTAGGCACGGGGTACCTCTACTTTGGCACACTCATGACGCCTGAAGAGGAGCGAGGAGACCCTGAGGTTGTGAATGAGGAATATGGCGAAGCGGATATGAATGGGCCGCACCTTCCGCCGCCGCCGGAACCATTTCTTGGCTTTCAGCCCAATCCCCAGTGGCAGTTGTTGTGGCTGCCAGCGCAGCAGCCGCAGTGGCCGGTTCAGGATGCTCAGCAGCCGCCCCAGCAGCTGAATGATCTGATGGAGCAGCATCACCTGCAGCTCCTGCAGGACGTGCAGCATGCTGCGCAGCTGCAGCCGCAGCTGGAGCCCCCAGCTGTGTTGCAGCAGGGTCAACAGCAGCAGCACCAGCAGGGGCAGCAGCAGGGGCAGCTTCAGCAGGAAGGCCACCAGCAGCTGGAGCTGCAGCTTCACCAGGAGTAGCAGCAAAGAGCAGCAGCAAGGAGAGGTGCTTGAGGGTTGTTGTGGGAGAGCTGAAGGTGCTGTTGGAGAGCCTGCTGCAGAGCATGCGCTGGTGACACACATGCAGCAGCTGCAGCAGCTGCAGCAGGAAGAGGTGGGCACCTGCAGCCGTGGCAGTTGCTGCAGCCGGTGCCAGGGAGTGCAATTACGGCTGGGACTGGCAGCAGCTGAATAGCAGTTACAGAAAAGCAGCAGCAGCAGCAGGAAGATGCGGTGCTGCAAGGGAGCCTGAGGCTGCTGTTGGTGAGAACAACGCAGAAGAGGACCCAGCACAGCCTGTTGCACAGGGCTGCCAGTGGTAGAAGCAGCAGCAGCAGCAGCAGGTGCTACGCACTCAAGTTGTCTTGCAGCTCAGGGTGGTGTGTGTACAGTGTGCATATACAATGCGCATGCTGCTGCAGTGAACAGGCATTGGAGAAGGTGCATACAGGCATGCATGCCTATCGCAGTCGTCGTGATGACTGCCCAGCTGGGCATCATGGGCTGCACTGCATCAGCCTGCGCTGCATGCCGTTCAACCAGTGTGCGCGCTGCTGCATGCCGTTAAAAGGCTGCAGCTGGGCAGTGGTACTTTGTGTGTCGCAACAAAGGCACAGCGCCAAGGCGGTTCACAGAAACGTGAGCAAGCAGGCAAGGCAGCCTTCCTTGTGCGTTGGATGCTAGCACTGGACAAGGTCATGGCGTTGCAAGTCTCCAACCCCGGTGTGACACCAGTGTGCGCTGCGACGCATGCAGCAACACATGCGTCAACTGCATGGGTGTGCGCTGGCAGCGGTTCTACCGCTAGTAGGGATCAGTGGGGACTTCCATTGACAGCAGCACACTGTGGCCACGTGGCCTTTTTTATTTGCACAATACTAGCAGTCGCGTGTACTCGTAGTAAATTAGAAATAGTTGCGCTCTGAGTTGCTTCCATGATGTGGTTGTTCATGCGGATTGAAATAAACTTCTTCTTATGAGTTGGGAGTTGGCGTGGCTGCAACATGAACCGCCCTCGTGATGCGCGGTTCAGCATGCTGAACCCCTGCGCCGGGCTGCACAGTACTAGTCTACCAGTTGCAATATGCGGTGTTTGCCATGGCTGCCCAATCAAGTGATGCAGTGATCTTGGGTAGGCATCACGAGCCGCAATGGCTGCGCAGTAAAACTTGGTCATGCAAAGGCGTTATAGCTCTGCCAGCAGCGTGCGCATGCCATGTGAGAGGACACGGCACTAGCATGCAGTACACTGGCAGCTCACCCAACCCCCCGCATGAAAGCCAATGACTGCTGCTGCTCATGCACGCAACGTGGACCACCCACTGTAAACGATGCTGGCGCCACTGATGACATGCAGAAAGCAGCTGTCCAGATCCAGGAGCTTCAGGGGCACCAACCATTCTGCGTCCAGGAAGCATCAGGTAGAGGGCTGCGCACGCACGCACTTGATATCTCGAAAGATTTACCTGAACCCTGTATGCTGCTATGATTGGCTTGCAAGGTGCTCAACAGGCACTTTGCAATGGAATGCATGATGCTCAACGCCCTGTCGGCATGCTTGGTCAAGCAATAGTTATGCCCATGTGGGACCCCATGAGCCTTGTTTGGCTCCTTAGTGGGTGGGCCTGTGGCCCTACTTTGGTATTTGGTATTTGGTACTTGGTAAAACATGCAACCACCAAGTTGCTGCACACGCGTTGACCTACATTTAGGTTGTCTGGAGATGACTGTGCATAGGGTTGGTGTACACAGCAAGGTGGTGTATGATCCAGCTGGACCTGCAGCTCTACTGTACATGCCAAACACCAAATGCATGCAAATGGATGCACTGAGTCTCCAAATTGAATGCATGCGCTTCATACGTTGCATGCCTGTGCAGACGCCGGGCGCGTACCTGAGAGCAGCTGCTGCTGTAAAAGGAAACGGCACTAGCATGCAAAACATGTGATTACCCCCCCCCCCCCCCCGCCCCGCAGCACACAAGCAAACTGGTCCCGTGTCCTCTCACATGCAAAGCTGGCACATGCAAGCACTGCTGAGCACCCACTGGAAAACAAGGCTGGCACAACTGTGCCACAGCTAGTAGTGTTTGCGTGATGCATGGCCCAGGGCTGTCAACAGCAGCTCAGTTGGCGACAGGAGTGCAGTGAATAGCGGCATGTAGTGAAGATGCAGTCCAAAACCGACTGGGACACACATACTACAATTGAGTGTGTCCACATGCACAGCATAATGTACAGCTATGACAGTTCGCCACAATCAACAACAATGCCCAGTCAGCTAGCCAACTGAGCTTGGGCAGCTTCCTCCAACAGTGCACAAAGTGGATGATGTGCATGATGCCCCCTTAGCTCATCGCAAACTGCTTTGTCATGGCAGCGGCCTTGTCATGATATGCCTTATTTTCATCCTTGTACTGCCTTGCACAGTCGCTGTTCAGCGGACTATTTGGGTTTGGTGTGGCCAGCAGCATCTGCAGCGCTGCCAACACACACTCCACTGCACACTCTCCTGTGTCGTGGCGCTGCTGGCTGATGCAAATGCTGCCAAATCTGTCCACGTTTGGGTGCCAGATGGGTGTCAGGAAGCGGCCTGTTGGCATGTCGCGCGGAAAGTTTGAGGGGAACCTCAGCTCCACATCAAACCAGCCGCCGCTGTATGGTGTGCCTTTTGGGCCGCTCAGCTGCTAGTGGCAATGGCGGCAATGCCGTGGGCAGGCAGACAGACACCAGCAGGCAGGAAGCAGAAACCTTTCGTGAGGCTTCCAAACCTGGCATGTCAATGTCAGCTCCAGCACAATCATCAGCGCTGGCAGTGAACTGTGCAAAGAAGTGTTTTGCATACAAGGTTTGCAGAAAGACGGTGATCCAACGACCACTGGACTGGCTGCATTGTGAAAAAGCATTCTACTCCATGTGCCACATGTGCCTGGAATCTGCTGACAGCTTTGTACTGAGTAGTTGATATGCACTCGCAGCGTCAGGCAGATGAATGCATTTGACAGCCATTCCAACCTGGACTCATTGTTCTGGCTGCGTCCACACAATGAGATGTTCTGGTGGCATGTTCAGCTGCTGGCTGCATCCACTGCCCTGCCATACCTTCACGTACCACGTCAGCACATCATCCTCGCTTGGACCCACTGAGATGCCAGGGATAGGGCTGGCCATCTGGCGCCGCATCTGCTTGGCCAGCTCAGCGGCGGGGCTGCCACCCTGCATGCGCTTCACCACATGCAGCACGTTGACATTATCCTTGGGGCGGAAGGCACTGTCACTGCTGCCGTCGATCTCCCTGCCGCCGTACGCAATGCGCAGCTGCAGCAGCAAGCAGTGGCCCCATGGGGGAAAGGCGGCAGCAGCAGGCCGTAAGCGGTAGTGCAGAAGATCAATGTTGCGTGAGCGTATTATGCTCCAAGATGAAGTTCTGCAGTGCAGTTTGTTTTGGCTCAGCAGCTTGCGGCCGCGGGCAGTGTTCATGTGTTCTGCACAGCACTTTCGGGCATGCCCGGGGTGCGCACCCCTTGTCAGGCAGTCGACGCACCGCATCTGTGGGGCTGTTGATGGCACGAGCCACAGTCTGCAGCAGCGTGCGGTTGGTGGTGCACTCGTCAACGTCGATGAGGGACTTCTGCCCTTCAATGGTCATGACGGTCAGCTGCTTCATTGTGGCCTTGTTATTGAGCTATTGATGAAAAGAACGCTGGGGTTGGTGGATCCTCCAAGGACTGTCGGGAAATGTAACGACTGAGGAACGTAGGGAAGCGTAAAGAGACAGATTATAGTTGTTTGATATGTTAAGCCCGTGGGGATCCCTCTCAGATACCGAACACCTCCCCTCCTACATTGCAGGGCCTATGTAGTTCTCCTGGCTAAGGACTCCTAGTCCTTGACGGCACGTTACTTGATTAACGTTGATCCGTCCCCGACATCCTTGTCGGGCCCTCCAAGGACTTGGACAAGCCAAGTCCTTGGCCAACAGGGCTAAGGTCATAACCGTCTCACCAAGGCTAGCACGGCACGGCTCTCACAAAGACCCTACAGCATATTCAATACTGTGCCGTACACTGTGCCGTAACGCGTTACAGGAAAAGTGCACTTGCGCATGCTTTGAGCCGTGGTATGCATTGTAACGCTTCAGCACGCGAGTCTAGAACTGATGTAGCCGTTTAAGCCGACTTCAGCGCACTGCGTCGGTGCTTCTATTTATAGATAAAGATATATCTGTGCCGCAGTTTCCGAGGACGATGTTCTGCACTTCCGCGTCCAACTGCTTGTGCGGTGTTGTCAGGCCCCAACGCAGTAATCACATACCTTTCTATCAACTGGACTAATGGCCCCTCGTGGTCTTGGTCCTGCATGTATCAGAAGCTTGGACTCTGCCTCTTCGTGTTTAGACTGCTTTCATTGGCCTTTCCACGTGCATCACTGCCGTCAAGACAGCTGTTCACACAGACAATGCAACCTGCAACCATCTGGAGCACCATAAAGAGGCTGATATGCTGTAAGTGCCACAGCATGTCCTGTCCGAGGTGCTGTAGGCAGTCACCGCAAAGAACAGCCAGCTGGTTACTGTAGCTGGCCACCAGCCGTAGCTGTGCAAAGCTCGTAGACAGACAAGGTCGCTTTGACAGACTGCAAGTTGCCTTACTTCACACCAAAGACGGCTATTTATCCCCCCCCCCCCCCCCGTGGCGCTGCTAGGCTGCTGCTACTGCTCAAATCTGTCCACTACGTCGTCCTTGAGTTGCAGGTGGCGCAGCAACGGACTCGCTGCCAGATACTGCTCCGGACTACCTGCCTCTGGTTAAAGATACCACCATGCCCTCACATCATGCACCGACAGCAGACAATCACGCCCGTACATCAGCGCAGATCTTATCAACCACTGAAGGTTTGCCTGGCACCAGCGATGCAGCGTCGCCCAGCTGTCACCCTGCTGTGGTGGCTGCAGGAGCAGCTCATCCTGACCTACACGTTGCAGAGCAGCAGTGCAAGCAGAGTTGCAGCGCGCTGCGCCCCAGAGCCGCAACTAACAGGCATCAGAGGCAGCAGCAACAGCAGCATTGGTTTCCAGGGGCACACTATTCTGGCAGCAACAAGCCGGCAGCTTCCTACTCACAGCACCCAACGACACCTGGACCAGGATGTGTGGCAACCAACAGGCCGCAGCAGGTAGCATTGCAGGCTGCACCGGCAGCGGCCGCTGCAGCAGCAGGCGCGGCTGCTGAAGCAGAAGCTGAAGCAGCAGCAACAGCACTGCAGACCGCACGGCAGGCACCCCATGGTCAGCTGGGGCTGCCAATGCACGCTGCACTGCCAAATGTCATCCAGGTGCCTGTCTCTGCAGTGCTTGCCTTGCCCCTGCCACAGGACACTGCAAACGCTCCGCTGCTCATAGATGCTTCTACCACAAGCAATGCGGCTGACCCTGAAACATCAACGGCAGTTGCTTTGGTGGCAGGCAGCAGTGAGCAGTTAGCCGGTGCCGTGGCAGGGAGCCCTTGGCACCCAGCATCGTGGCCAGCTGAGCCGCCCGCTGCTGCTGATGTGCTGCTTCCTGGTGATGGTGTTGCAACTGATCAAGCTGCAGCGGGCTTGTTCAGCACGGCAGCAGTGCAGGCAGCAGACGACGCAACAGCAGGCCCGACAGCGGATGCAGCTGCTGATGCAGCTGCTGATGCAGGTATGCTGCAAACCACAGCAGCAGCAGCAGCAGCAGCAGCAGCAGCAGCAGCAGCAGCAGCAGCAGCAGCAGCAGCAGCAGCAGCAGCAGCAGCAGCAGCAGCAGCAGCAGCAGCAGCGCCAGCGCCAGCGTCAGCAGCGGCACCAACTGCTGCTACAGCGGAAGCCGTGCCGCTCTCAGCAGCAGCATGTGGGGCTGCTGAGCTAGCGATTGCAGCAGCAGCAGCAGCAGCTGCAGCAGCAGAGGGACAGCAGGGTAATGAAGTGCTGCCAGTTGCGCCTGGGACACACCACTTGGCATGGCAACCTGCAGATCTGCTGCCGCCTGTTGCCAGGTATGCGCGTACCATGCATTCACTGGTCATCACAGCATGTTGCTCGCATGCACCAATGTGTGCTTTGCCATGTTACTGTGGGTCGCAGATGGGGTCAAGCAGCTGATGAACCTTCCGTATTAATTAGGCGTGTAGTTAGCAGCCTGCAGCTGCCCAACTCTAACCACAGCTGAACACTGCAGTACATGGCAGGCTGCAAGCGGCTGACTCACCATTAGCATTGAATCCAGCCCATACTTGAGCTGTTTGAGCTCATGCACACCTATTCAGCGTTGCAACGTTGTGCTCATGGGCTTTGTCCTGCAGGCGCCAGCTTGAAGGCATCGCCAGCCTGCAGCACCCTTCGTCACGCCTGTTCAGCTTCCTGCTGGCCGCCTCCGCAGCTGCCAACGCTGCCGGCATCAGCAGCAGCCTGCAGGCGGCAGCACAGCCGGGCTGCATGTCTAGCCACATGAAGCAGTCAGCAGGAGATCTTCCAGATGTAGCAGCTAGCCGCTACATGGCTCCAGCAGTACCAGAGTACCACTTCAGCAACCCAGCAGTAGCACCCACAGCTTGCCATTACCTGCAAAACCTGCCAGTAGATGGCGTGCTAGCACCTGCGGCACGTGCAATGATGGCAGCAGCAGCGGCAGCAGCAGGTGGCTGTGCAGTTGCCATTGATTTGAGTAGCAACAATGGCTGGCAGCAGCTGGAAGCAGCTGTGAGCTCTGGTGTTGGTTGCACTGTTGCATCAGCAGGAGCAGTAGGTGCAGAGCAGGCCACCCCCTGTGCGTTGCTGCTGCATGGCTCAGCCACAACTCAAGAAGTGGCACTGCTGCTGCCTGTGCGCTGGCCGGCAGCAACGGCAGCAGATGGTGCACAACAGCGACAGCAGCAGCAGCAGCAGCAGCAGCAGCAGCTTCCACATGCTGGCGAGGCTCATGACGACAGCAGCAGCAGCAGCAGCAGCAGCAGCAGCAGCATCTGCGCTGCGTCAAGCTGGGTGCTGGTGGATCCTTCCGGCGAGTTTGAGTCCGTTTATGACGCGCTGACACCCGGTGAGACCCCAGCGACAGTCGTGGCAGCTACGTTTTTTCGTAGCTAGTCATCAGCTGGCGCCAGCAGTACTTTCAGTGCTGCATGCGGCATGCATTGTGCTACCCAGCAGATGCACGGTTACACTCGCGGCTGACACTATGGTGGCCAGGTGCCAGCACCACATCAAATGTTGCTGTCACAGCCCTGATGCACCCCACATGTTTCAAGCTGTTGCATTGCCGCAGCACTCTGCTGTTTGTTGCTGCTTCAATAGCTCTTGCTGCTGGCTGCTGCTGCTGCTGCTGCTGCTGCTGCTGCTGCTGCTGCTGCTGCTGCTGCTGCTGCTGCTGCTGCTGCTGCTGCTGCTGCTGCTGCTGCTGCTGCTGCTGCTGCTGCTGCTGCTGCTGCTGCTGCTGCTGCTGCTGCTGCTGCTGCTGCTGCTGCTGCTGCTGCTGCTGTAGGCTGTTGCTACTACTGCAGTCCTGCCGCAACAGCCCTGCCAAGCCAGCTGAGCCAAGCTGTGCCAGGCACCAGCGGGTGCCACGTCACCTTTGCCTTGCTGGGCTGCTGCAGCGGCTTCCTGGACTTCTCGAGCCTGGCCGCACTGCACAGCAGCTACGCTGCTGCTTTACATGGCCTGGACGATGTTGACTATGCATTGTCGTGCTTGGCAAGGCTGCTGTTCCAGGGGCAGGTATCTGTTGGCCTTCTTGGCATGAGACTAAACAGCCGCAGCACTTGCGATGGCAGCAGCTGCGGTGGCAGCAGCTGCGGTGGCAGCGGCTGCGGTGGCAGTGCTCGGTGTGAGGCTCGCAGCTTGGCAGACAGCACTGCAGACAGCATGCTGGCAGCTTGGCAGCGTGCTGCCGGCACTGGCAGTGGAGCCGGCAGACATGTGGGCAGGGGCAGCGGCGGCTGCAGCAGTGCAAACTGGCTGGACATCAGCGATCTAGGTGATGTGCTGCATCATTTGGATGGATACACCACGCCAGATGGCCACAGGCTGTTTGTCAGCTGCCACAACAGGAGCACCGGCACCTGGCTGCCAGCATCAGCTGACAATGGTCTGCCTCTGTACCAGCAGCAGCACATGCGCTGGATGGACAATGACAATGTTGTTTGCAGCTCGGTCAGCTCTGGCCTAGCAGCAGCAGCAGCTGCTGCTGCAACAGCAGGCCAGGCAGACAGTGTAGCAGAAGCAGCAGCAGCGGCAGCGGCAGCAGAGACGCTAGGCTTGTCAGAGATGGTCCTGCACTACTCAGGATCACACTTCACTCTCAGCATAATGAACCACCAGCGCAAGGTGCTGCTGTACTTTGACTCCTTGGGCGGCACAGGCCTGGGCTACAGGCTGCCGGCGCCAGCAGGCTATGAAGCAGTGGTGCTGTCGCGGCCTATCCAGGCTGCAGCAACATGTGGCGCACATGCACTGTTTGTGGCTCTGGCGTATGCTGCAGACTCTCACGGCCTGCGCAGTGCTTGTGGGGCTGTGGGTGGCCTGTTGCCAGTGCCGCAGCTAGCAGACAGCGGGAGGTTGCGGGGCGGTGATGGCAGTTCACACAAGAAGCGTAAAACGGCCAACAGCAAGCAGCGTAGCGGCAAGAAGACCAAGCAAGATGCCACCGCAAGTCCAACAGCAGCAGCAGCAGCAGGTGCCGGCTTGAATGCAGCAGCACCCAGGACATGGAGCGGTGGTGCAGCTTCAAGCAGAGAGATCAGCCTGCAACGAGCGTTGGGCGCTGCTTATGCGCAAGGTTGGCAGGCTGACATGCTTGTGTCAGCAGCATACTGGGCTGTGCGGTCATGTGCCTGTGTTGAGGGGCTGCCATGACGGCCACAGCAGCCTGTGTTGAGCGGCTGCCTTGACGCCCACAGCAGTCTCTGTTGAGCGGCTGCCTTGACGTCAACAGCGGCCGGCTGTCGGGCCCCAACTAGTTGACGAGGCTTGCACATGGTGCTGTCGTGCGCAGCATCTGATTGTTGCGGCATTTGTGGATTGGTGCAGGCTGTTGAGTTCAAACAGCAATATGACACTGTACATATACCCGTGGTTGTGCACGCGTGCATACCACATGGTTTAGCTGTGCACATGCGAAAAGTTGAGAACCTGCGTTGGTGTGCACGTGTGTGTCTTACACAGTGCAAGCCTCGACTCAGATGATTGAACCTGCTGCTGTGTAGAACATTAATGTGCATAACCCACCTGTATCCAAGCCTTATACAGGGCACCCAGACACTGTCTGTCATGGCAAGCCTTCTCGGAGATGCAACGTTGTTAACAACCTGGCAGGAGATGGTGCAACTGCTGCAGTGCCGCACGCATGCAGGCAAACTTCGCATGACGAGGAGCATACAGGGTAAACCGACATCAGAGCCGTTTTCCCCCCTGGGGGCATCAACAGTTGGCTCCAGCCGCCCTTGCCTGCTGACCTCCCTGATGTTCCAGCTGGCTGAGACAGCATTGTTCCCAACGAGACATACTGAAGCACTGTGTGCAGCACAAACATGCTGAAATAGTGCTCAGCAAATGACTATATGCTGCCGGGGGGGAGGGGAGGGTAGCGACAACTGCACGTTGCCGGCCTCCAGGTAAGCACGATGTTTCTGCTGCTCTGATTTTGTACTTTCAGCGATGACCAGCAACCACCAGGTGACAACTTTATGCGGTCAGATCATGTTGTAGAGACACATTTTGCTCCGGGAGCGCAGCTGCGCGGCGATGTGTGCAAGTCTGGCGGGAAACAGCAGGATCAAGACAAGATGACCTCTGCGATTGACCCTGATCTAGTTAGTCCGAGCTTATTGTCAAAATTGCTAACAAGGACCTCTGTCTACAACTTGTTGTCGCAAGACGTGGTTGCGAGTTCTGCTTTGAGCTTACGTGGTGTGCATTCAACGGTTGCTGTGCCGGGTGTCCACAAGCGCTTGTCGGCTAACGCCTGCAACCTTCCAGACACAGAATGACTCGAAAGCACATCAGCCACTGAGCAGCTGCATAAAGCAGCAGCGGTTGTGCGGTAACATACACAGACGCGGCAGCCACTGCTTCCATCGATGCTGTGACATCACAGCAGCAGTGGCAAGGTGGCACCAGCAGCAGTAGCAGCAGCAGCCGCGACACAAATGCAATTGTTGGGTCCGACAGCATTGCATATGTGCTGTGCAAGTACCACAGTAGGCAGCACCTGGTCAGCCGCACCTGGTCAGCCGCACCTGGTGTCCGCTGTACAACCACAGTGAAACACACGCAATTGAGCACATTCTTTGTTCAGCGTCTGTTGACCGTATGGTGTGCTGCTGTTGTGTGTGCTGTCAGTGTTACTGTCTTGATGGTCTCTGACGTGAGGGGTACTGAAGGCTACTTGCAGGTGTAGTGTCATGGTATGCGCATGCACACATGGTGGCGTCCAAACTGACGACAAACCACAAAGGTACACATGCACACACAGCTACTGTGATGTGAGAGGACACGGTGATGTTGATATACAATGTCCCAACTCCCACACCAAACTGAATCGCCAGCAGCCAGATTCAAGCACTGAGTTGCAATGTAAATGGACACGGCAGTAGCATGCCAGCAAAGAAGTGCCACACAGCCTGCAATGCGCGGGCAATGTCTGGCAGACTTTATGCGGCAAAGACAGAGTAAGGTTGCTGCTTTCATACACAGTTGCTTACTGGTACGTAGCGATCCAGAGTTGGCACATTTGTTGCTTCCCAGTGATGGCATTACTAGTAGTGCTTCTGAAGTTACTGATTCTCTGAGTTCTGAGCTCTCTGAGCTTGTTGAGGTTGCGGTTTCTTCCGATTGATGGTCGTCTTTTGAGCTTTGTGGACCCATGAGCCTTGTTTGGCTCCTTTGCGGGTGGGCCAGTGGCCCTACTTTGGTAATTCGGTAATTCGGTAATTCGGCAATATACATTGCCATGTGTTCCAACTGCAGCAGGTCCTGCTGCATCGTTCAGCACATCACACCTTGGGCAGACATTGCGTGTTGCGGCAGCAGCAGCATACGCATAGGCATGGCATGTCGTACAGGCCTTCCTTGCCACTGTGCAGCATGCACCCAACCTGCCCAGGCCAACAGCTG
The DNA here is from genome assembly GCA_014080715.1 of Scenedesmus sp. NREL 46B-D3. NCBI lineage: Eukaryota > Viridiplantae > Chlorophyta > Chlorophyceae > Sphaeropleales > Scenedesmaceae > Scenedesmus > Scenedesmus sp. NREL 46B-D3. The sequence goes on along the minus strand of JACERP010001345.1, from coordinate 4,294 downwards.
ACGCGCACACAGCATGCAGCGCCTAGCATTGCATCGGGGCAACCCACACCTAGGCAGCTGGGCAGCCTGCCTCAGCCAACCCGCACCTACGCAGCCCACATTGCGCGTGCAGGCACTGTGTCCTGTTCCATTGTCTCAGTGCAACCCACACCTGAGCAGCCTGCCCCAACACCCCTCGCTGCGCCGGCAGCAGGCCAGCAGGCTGAAAAGGCAGCAGCAGGCGGGTGGTGCTGCATGGCGCAACATCACTGCAACCACAACAGCCCATACGAGCAGCATGTTATAAAACACAGCAGGCAGCAGTCAAACAGCACAGCAGCCACCATGCAGTATGTTATTATAGTATGTCAATACTGTATATGTTTGTGCAGGGTTGCCCGCCAAACTCCCAAGGGCATGGTACACTGTGCGCATGACAGGCAACCTACTGAGCTGCTTTGTAATGTGAACAAGCAAGCATGCCACATATGTGCCACCTTAATGCTGCTGCAAACGACACAAAAGTAGGCACACACGGCCACAGCAACGTGCAAGGCAGGCAGCAAGCGCTGAGCACTGTCGCAGCATACTTGCAACAGTTACATATTGTGTGAGCATGCCCCTTCCCCCCTGCTGCCGCAGTGCGCAGTGCGCCACTCTGTGGTCGCACGAGTGCTGCCGCTGCCACCTCACTCGGCCCCACCCGAACTACCGCCACCCTGAGCAGCAGCCAGCCAGGCGCCGCCGCCACCAACAACAGCAAATGCACCTGCACAGGCAGACTCAACCCCTGCAGCAGCAGCAGCAGGTTTCATCAGCCTGCTGCTACGCCTTCTCCTGCTACTGCTGCTCCTGCAGGTCTTCCCCAACCTCCCTGTGCCAGCCATCACTGCTGCTGCTGCTGCCATCCTCATCCTGCTGCCAGCCCCCATCAGAGCTTAGTGACACTGCCGCCAGCTCTGACGCTGCTGCCGCCAGCTCAGCAAGGCTGCCCACAGAGCCGGCACAACCATGCCCAGCAGCAGCAGCACCAGTGGCACTGGCACCCGGCTGGCGTGCCGGCAGCATGGCAGCTGGCAGATCAGACGGGGAAGCATGTGAGGCTGTTGGACAAGTGATAGCAACACGTGCGTGCTCAGTAGCTGCTGCACCCTGCGCATGCTGCTGTGCTGCTGCTGCTGCTGCTGCTGCTGCTGCTGCTGCTGCTGCTGCTGCTGCTGCTGCTGCTGCTGCTGCTGCTGCACCAGCCTCGACTGCTGTTGGGCACGCTGCTGCTTCCTCTGCTAGCTGGCTGCTGCAACCAACCAGCTCAATGGACACAGCAGAGCCGCTGTCACTGCCTCCGCCCTCAAGCTGCTGTGCAGGCTCATCGTCATCAGCAGCGTCCGCATCAGCTGTAGGAGCGGCCGCCACTCCCTTGCACAGCAGTGCACTGCCCGCTGCTGCAACTGCCTCCTCTGCTGCCTGCAGCGCTGCAGGGCTGTCATGCTGCTCCGCAAGCAGCTGCAAGCCAGCACCTGCGCCGCTGCTGGCGCTGCGCAGGCTGTCAGCCAGTGCAGTAGTGGCAGCTGTGGTGGTGTGCAGACTGCGGCTCAGGGGCAGCAGCCATGTCAGCCTCGCCGCAACCATCACCAGCACCCCATACCCGTTGCTGCCATCAGCCGCCACCTGCTGCGGCTGATCAGCCTTAGGCATGCCACTGCTGCTGCCCGCCCCCTCCGCCTGCTGCTGCTTCTGCTGCTGCTGCTGCTGCTGCCAGGGTGGTGGTGCTGCTGCTGTCGTGAGGGCCACCAGCTGCTGCAGCAGGCTGTTGGTGGACCTGCCCTGATTCATCATCAGCAGCAGGTCAGCAAGCTGCAGCAGCACACCACCACCACCACCACCACCAATGCCCGCCTCCCTGCTGCCCTCAACCACGCCACCGTCGCTGCCTGCTGCATGCTGTTGGGGGCAAGCTGGCCTTGCTGCTGCTGCTGCTGCTGCTGCTGCTGCTGCTGCTGCCAGTGCTTCAAGGCGCCCCTCCAGGCTGTCCAGCAAGGCCTGCAGGCAGCGCAGCGCCTCGCGCATGGCGCTGACGTGGCGGCGCAATGACGCGTCCGACTTGGCCGCTGCTGCACGCAGCGCGCCAGACTCGACGTGCCGGCTGCACACCAGGCCAGCCACCTGAGCGTTATCAAGGCGAAGCTGCTCGACAGAAGCAGGCGCTCCACCGCTGCTTCTGCTGCTGCTGTTGCTGCTGCTAGCAGCGATGTGGTTGGTGGCCGACACCCCCGCCAAGCGCTGTGGCTGGCACTGCAGCGGGTGCAGCTGCTGACGGGGCTGCTGCAGCAGTGACAGGGACGCCGCACTCTGCTGCTGCTGCTGCTGTCACCTTTCCTGCAGCGTGCTGCAGGGCCTACGAGGGCGTGTCTGCTGCTGGCTGCTGCCCTGCTCTTGGCAGCAGCAGCGCGTCCACATCTTCAACACTCATGCCACAGGCAGCAAGCACCGCGTGCCTTGAAGTGCTCGATGCGTTTCTGTGTCGGGCAGGCAGGCCGGAGTGAGAGGGAGTGTGTACGGCTGTGTGACAGCGTAGGGCAGGAGCTCAGCACACAGGCAGTGGTGAGGGAGCAGCAGATGATGGTGCTCAACGCCTGAGCAATCGCCTGGCGTGCAGCAAGACATGGCACACACAGCAAGGGCTGGCGTGCAAGCATTATCAAGCTGCACCAGCCCATGATGCCCCACAGCCTACGCACCCAGCCCTTGGCCAGTTTGCTGCGAACCGCAAGCCGCAGCAGAGTAAGCAGTGGCACGCACGCAGCAGCTGCCGCCACCAGTCTGCTCCACCTGGCTGGCACCCCCCATTCAGCCTCCACTGCAACATGCACACGACACATCCCTTGTCGGCAAAAAACAGACTTATCAGCTTGAAAAGCGAAAAGCAGCAGCCAGTGGTCCGGCCGGGCCCGCACCTGAGTCTGCGCAGTGAAGGCGCACAGGCTGCTGGGGTTGTGGTGTTTGCAACACACCTCCAAATGCGGCAGCCCAGCACCACCCGCACTGCTGCTGTTGCTGCTGCTGCTGCTGCTGCTGCTTGATGCCGCTGCGGTGGCCATCCCAACACCGTCCTGGCTGCTGCCGGTTGTTTCTGTGCCTGCATCGGCTGGCGGCGCTGCTGCTGGTGTGGGAACCAATGCCAAAGCCGCCAAAGCCTCGCCTGGCAGAGCCGCTGCCGCTGTGGGTGATGGCACTGCCATTGCTGCTGCAACTGCTGTGAGTGCTGGCGCAGGACCCACAGCAGTTGCTGCTGCTGCTGCTGCTGCTGCTGCTGCTGCTGCTGCAACTGCTGTGGGGTGCTGGCGGTGCTGCTGCTGGTGCTGTTGTGGGGGATGCAGCTTCCGCTTCTGCTGCTGCTGTCACTGCTGTAGGTGCTGTTGTGGGTGATGCTGCAACGGCTGTGGATGATGGTGCTGCTGCTGCTGCTGTTGCTGCTGCTGCTGCTGTGGGTGATGCTGCTTCTGCTTCTGCTGCTGCCGTCCCTGGTGTGGGTGATGGCACTGCTGCCGTTGCTGTTGTGCCCAGCCTGCCAGCAGCTCCATCGCCCCGTTGTAAGTGCATGTTCTGTACAGCTACCATTCCACGCACTGTCATTACTTCCTGATAGACCGTACAAAACAAAACCCAGGCAAGAAACAAAACCACAGGGCTGAATTTTGTTGCCAAAATCATGAACAGCAGAAAGATGGTCACCCAATACACGATCCACAGCTTATCGACAAACCCATGTAAACCGGTCTTTTCTTCTGTGCAATCAGAAAGGTAGTTAATCACCTCCACGTCCATTACTAAAGCAGTTGTAGCCACATATACCAACAACAGCGCTATGAACTTCAGCTGCCCCCAACCGGGGTTGTCACTGCCTGCTGCCATAGGGTTGCCTTCATACTGGTGCCACTGCCGCCGCCGCTGCCGCGCTGCTGCTGCTGCTGCTGCTGCTGCTGCTGCTGCTGGAGTCCTCAGCAGCAGTTGCATTGGTGTGCTGGTGGTGGCATGCGTCTGTCCCTGCTGCATTGGCGCAAGCCTGAGCTGTTGCATGTGCTGCTGCATGCGCTGCTGCTGATGGCGGGCTGGGGTGCAGCGCGCGCAACTGGCCAGACATGCAGGCTGGCCCCTGCGGCTCCACCGCCATAATTACAGCAGACAGCAGCTCGTGCAGGCGCTGCTGCAGAGTGATTGAGGGGTAAGCATACCAGGGCAGGGCCGGCTCGCTGCTGCACCTTGCTGCTGCTTCAGTGGCTGCCAGTGGGTGCAGCTGCACTGCCCGGCCACCGTG
>JACERP010001344.1:0-22311 GCA_014080715.1 Scenedesmus sp. NREL 46B-D3 | reverse complement strand
GCTGCAGCTGCTGCAGTGGCTGCACTAGTGGAGGCAGCTGCAGCATCACAGAGCAGCGGTATGCAGCAGGAGGCTGTAGCCTTTCTGCTGCAGCAGCCAGCAGGTGCAGAGCAGCGACAGGCAGTGCTGCTGGCGGCACTTGACCAGCTGCTGGCCACCAAGCAAGCCGCAGCAGTGGGGCTGCTGCTACATGTGCTGCAGGGAAGCCCAGCAGAGCCGCAGCTGCTGCCAGCACTGCTTGAGCCAGTGCAGTTAGAGCAGCTGGTCAGCATTTGCTGCGATGCACCCAGCGACAAGGCTGGTGCCAGCAGCAGTGGCGTCATCAGCCTGCCTAGCCCCCTGCAGCTAGCTCAGCAGTGTGTGGGCAGAAGCAGCAGTACAACAGCTGTGATACCTCCAGCGGTGACGGCAGCATTGCTGAATGCACTGGCGCAGCAGCTTCCTGAGCTGCAGCCAGCAGCAGCAGCTGTTGCTCTCAAGCTGTTTCTGCTGAAGATCTGACAGCTGCTGGAGCAGACAGCACTAGCACTGACAGCCCAGCCCGCAATGCAGAGGCATTGCAGGCAAGCCAGCTGCTTTCACAGCTGTGCTACATGCAGCTGCTGCAGCCAGGCAATACATCGGCGGACGGGATCAATGACGCAGCCACTGGCTTGGTGGACAGGCTGACACATGAGGCGGCAGCCGCAGCTCTGTTCAGCACCTGGTACTGGAGCCAGCCAGCAGCAGCAATAGCAGCAGAGGCAGGGTGATCAGTGAGCTGCCGCCTGTGTCGTCGCTGGGTGTGCTGGGGCTGCAGCTGTACGGTGCAGCACGTCAGGGCAAGTCCAGCCTGGGCAGTCTGCTGCTGGACCTGGCACTGGTGGCGGCAGCTGGCGCAGGCGACTGGGACAAAGGTGAGTTCGCGCTGCGGTACAACAGCTGTGCTTGCATATGGCCGCACCGGCTTTTAGTGTGATTTGCAGCACGGTGCTGTTGCTGTGCGCTGCTCTAGGGTTGTTACATTCCTGCAAGTGACGCGTAGCCAGCGCGCCCGCTACAGCACACTGTTGGGTGTTCGGTTGATGATACAGGCTTAATGTGGCGGCGTTTGCTAAATTTGTTTGTTGTTGGGCTGTCTCCAAAAGAAAGTGGGGAAACCAAAGTCTGCACACACCAGCCCTTGCACGCGCCGTTTGCAATCTTGAATAATAACACTCCCCCTGTGTGGACATAAGGCCACATTGCAGCGGACAGCAGGAATGGTAGCTGTGCTGCACATGCTTCACCATGCTACAGTTCCAAAAGTTCCCTGGATTCTGTCCAAGTGCAAGTCAGGGGTAACGTTTGGAGCTGCTTCCAATGCCACAAGTGATACCAAGTAATCATTTTGCTTGCAGCATGCCAATTGCAGCAGTACAATGCATGCCCACCTGGGGGAGTGTTGACCTTCCTGTGTGAATGCTGCCATGCTTGCGCAGGTTTGGGTGTTGTTCATGCAGCAGAAAAAGCCCTCAAAGCCAGCGGCAGCCAGCAGCGGCAGCGGCAAGAAGCAGCCGGGCAAGCCGCACCAACAGCAGCAGCAGTCGTGGTTGCCCATCCTGCCAGCTGCATGTGCTGCCGCTGCCGCCAGTGCTGGTGCACAGCCAGGGGGTGGACAAGACAGCCCAGCTGCTGTTGCATGAGTATGATGAGTGGCAGGCACAGCAGCCATCAGCAGCAGCAGCAGCAGCAAGTCGCAAGCAGCAGAAGGGCACCAAGCAAGCAACAGCGGCAAGTGCACCTAGCTCAACGGCAGCAGCAGCACCTGACGCGCCACCTCTGCTGGCGCCTCCTGTGCTGAACAGCTTCTTTGCAGCTGCTGCTGATGTAGCCGGGGCAAGCGAGGACCAGGAAGAGACAACAGCAAGAGCAGCAGCTGCCTTGAGGGTTGCTGAGGTGATTTTTGCCAGGCAGCTGCTGCAGGTGAAGGCAGGGCCTGCCAGCAGCACGGGCAGCGAGCAGCAGACGCTCCTTGCACCTGATGCTCAGACATATGCCGCGTTGATTTAGCTGTACAGTGCTGCTGGCGAGGACAAGGCAGTAGCCAGCATCATGATGGCAGCTGTACGGCACCAGCTGCCACTGTTTTCAAGTAACAGCAGCAGCGGCAGCACTGCTGGCAGCAGCAGCGGCGGCAGGGGTGAGGCGCTGCAGGCGGTCCTTGCAGGTGCGGCTGCCGCTTGGCTGTCGTCGGGGCGCGTTGCTGCCGTGCCCTTGCTGCTGGATGGCCTGGTGGCTGCTGGGGTGGGGGCGCTGACTCACCCGGGGCTGGCAGCAGCAGTGCTGGCGGCAGCAGATGATGACTTTGAGGTGCGGCGAGTGCATTGTGCTGTTGTTTTTTTCCGCTGTTCATACTGTGTTCCCAGCAGCAACTGGGCAGAGTAACACATCAACAGGCTGCAGATGCAGCCTAGGGAACAAAGCTTCATTGCACTGCTGGACGCATGCCGCAGCACTGTGCACTACAGCTTTCGCTGCAGGCGGCCTGCAACGGCTTGCCAGCCAGCATACCTCGCACCACAACCTGTGGTGTGATGCGTCATGTGCGGTGCGTACACCCATGTGTGCTGCGCAGGGTGAGGAGCAGTGTGTGCAAGGTGCTGAAACTCAGCGGTTCTACGGTTTGGACAGATTTGCTGGGAATGTACACAAACCCTACACGAACCGTATGCGTGTGTGCTGTGCAGGGTGTGGCGGTGCGCCTTGGCGGCGGTGGGGATGCCGTGTATGATGAGCTGGATACGCTTGCGCAGCAAGCAGCCACAACCACCACCACCAGCAGCAGCACCGGTGGCGCTGTGGTGCAGCTGGTGGCGAGGGATGGGCTCAGTGCAGAGGAGCTGCTGCAGCAGCTGCAGGAAACCATGTAGAAGGCAGCAGCCGTCTTGGCGTAGTTACTTGCTCCTGCCTGCTGTGATGTGCTTGACTCGTGCACCAGCAGGCGTGTAGGGCACCTTGAACGCAGCTGTCAGATTGACAGTGTGCTGAACATGCCTTATGCAAGTGGTGCACAATTGTAGCCGGTTGCTTGATTGTAGAGCCGCAACTTCAGGCAGTCGGCTGTCATCGCTGACATACAGTTGCAACGCACGCCGCGTGAGTGCAGCGCTGCCAGTGACAGCTGTGAACAAGTTTGCTGTCGCAGGCCAGGCACCGAGCAACCTGTCCGTATGCTGCCTACGACTGCTTCCTCTGCTGTTACACATAATTCAACCATGAATCAAAGTTCAATCACACAATGTTGATGGCCAGTGACACCAGCATGCAGGCTGATGGTCTGACCAGTGCCGAAGGGTCTAAGCAGATTATTGTGTTACATAAATTTGGATGTCCAACAAGTCAGGTGACACAAGCCAACAGTACCGACGTACATGCATTCACAGCCTCAGACAGCAGGCACCACCAGGCCTGCAGGCTGGTAGGTGACAGGAGCACAGCATGTCTTCAACTTGTGGCTTGTGCCTGCCGCTGCATTACCAAAATACCAAATACCAAATACCAAAGTACGGCCACAGGCCCACCCACTAAGGAGCCAAACAAGGCTCATTACACTACCGTGTCCTTGTACCACTCAGTGCAAGTGCTTGGGTGTACTACATGTAGTACATGTGAGGTGATACAACCGAAACGCGGCGCATAATGCAGTCGCGCACTCATTTTGCAACACATAGGCCTGCTGCCAACTCACACTAGTGCATATGTTGCCTCAGACAGAGCCGCTGCTGCCTCTGCTGTGCTGTTGCCACATGCGAGACAGCGGCGCCACACAGCCGCTGCGATGGAACACCATGGGGTGACCCTGCAGCACTGCTGCATGGCATGCACGCCGTGCACGGTGCGTGCCCTCAGAAACTTGCGCTCAATGCATGCGGGGCCTCCACCGCGGTGGCGCGCGTGGGGTTGATCATATTGTTTACTACCGCTCTGTGTGCTTGTGCCACACTGTACATTTTATTGCAAGCACCAGTACAGCACCCATCCACAGCTGCACATCGGCCAAGATGTTGCCAGCAACCGCCCGCCTGTTGCAGCGACGCTGCTGGCTGTGGTACATCATCATCATATTACCCATTCAAGCCATAGCATCAACGCCATCGGCCCCGCGCCCCACCGGGACGGATGGATGAGGGAGCACTGCTCCAGAATGTTTGCAAGTATTGCGCACATTCCAAGCCTTCAGAAGAAAATTAGCATTACACGGTGACACCATCCAACATCTTCCAGAACTGCCCCAGATATCATCAGACACAAAACGCAACACTCTGGTTGATGCATCAGACATGGACAAAACGCTGCGCAACCTGTCAGCGCAACCAGACAGTGGTTGTGATACACACGCAGCACTGCCGGGACAGCAACCGCAAACCCTACCACGCACATGGATACAAGCTCGCCATGATGTACACACCGAACTTCCGCTGCTGGTTCCAACCAGCATGCGCAGTACGCACCAAACATACTATGCCTAAGTGGCAGCAGGCGATGCTTCAAGGCCATTCTTGGCTGCCACCACCAACCTGCAGGGGCTGGCAAGCCTCCCCCCCCACTCCATCCAGCAGCAGCCACAGTCATGCACTCATGCGCACGTGCATAGGCGCTGCATGTGCAACGCCACAGCTCATGCCGGCAGCTGGCACACTGGCTCGTGTGCGCTGCAGCAGTAGGCCAGCCGGTGTGCACGCCTATTGCCGAGAGCATGCGCATTTTTTCATTGCTGTGCCCCTTCACCAAGCATATGCGAACAGTGAACGGCAGCGCCGCCTTCATGCGCTTGATGGCAAGCACCAGAGCACCATACTTCGTTTTCACCTTGTCGCGTACCACAAGCATGTTCAAGCAGGCCTCGCAGTCGGTCAGGATGTGCACCTCTGCCGCTGCTTGCTGCAGCAGCGCTGCTGCTGCCTGCTGCTGGCCTTGCCGCTGGTCCTGCAAGCCAGTGCCTGCATCTGCGCTGCTGCCTGCTGCTGCTGCTGCTGCTGCTGCATGTGCATGCATGCCTGGCAGGAGCCCTGCGAGGCCTGCTGTTGCCAGGTGCTCAACAGCAGCATAGATGGCGCCCAGCTCAGCCCTGCAGCTGTCCGGGGCACCCCCCTGCAGGATTCGTGCCATGCTGAAGCGGGCACCAGAAACATACACGCCCCCCGCCATGGAGTAGGGTCGGGCCGCGGTCTGCTTCCGCCGGTACGAGCCGTCCACGTACATTTGTATGGTGTGTGGTGGCTGCTGCGCGGGCTGCTGCTGCTGGTGCTGCTGCTGCGCCTTCTGCAGGCTGTGCGGCTGCGGCTGCCGCCTCTTCGGTGCCGAGACGCCGAAATGCAGCTGCACATCATCATCACTATCCTCCTCTTCACTGCTGTCTAGTATTTCAATGGTGTCATAATCGTCCGAGTACAGCAGCTCTATTACTTCTTCATCTTTAGTGTCATGGTCAGACTCATCTGACAGCAGCTCTATGGCCTCAACCGCAGATGCTGCTCGCCGTGCTGCTGCTCTCCTTGCAGCAGCTGCTGCTGCCCTTACAACTCTCTTTGCAGCAGCTGCTTCTCTTGTCACTGGCTTCCTCATTGCTTCCAGGTGGCCGAGCCAGGTGCGACGATGGCTATGATAGAATTCAAACGCTGTGACTCTACCCAGAGGACGGGTGAGTCTTCACCAGCATTTGAAGCCGTCGAGTTTCAGGTATACAATCACAAGGACTGCACTGTCGTAAAGTGAAAATGTTGAAACTTTGCTCAATACGATATACACGAGGTGTGGGTATGCTGAGCGTGTCCTGCTTATCTGTACTTGAGGAAAACAAGGAGCAGAACAAATGCACAGCTGCTGAACGTAACCTCATACAGCGGGTTACCTGCGCTGCCAGGTTGGGGCGCAGTGGGTGTTGCTTCTGCCACCTTCCCGCAGCTGACCAACCTTCCCCACCCTGACAGGGTTCTTGTGTTGAAGATGGAGAGAACAAGGAAGTATGTTGCGGCGCAGTCTAAGAGTTTGCAGACGGTGTGGTCATATAATGCCACAAGGTAACAAATTCACTACAGGCTTCTTCTTCTTCACTGCAGGCTGCGCTTATCAGGGACATTGGCTGTGCTGCCCATGCTTCACCATGCTGCAGTTTGGAACCCATCTTGGATTTCTGTCCAAGTGCAAGTCAGGGTGACGTCCAGAGCTGCTTGCATCACATGACGTCAAGTGACGATTTGCTGCAGCATGCAGTTGCAGCAGTACAATTCATGCCAACCTGGTGGTATGCTAATCTTCCTGTACAAACTGCTGCCATCCTTGCACAGGTTTGGCTGTTGTTCATGCTGCAGAGAAAGCCCTGAAAGCCGATGGCGGCGGCAGCAGCAGCAGCGGTAAGGAGCAGCCAGGCAAGCCACACCAGCAGCAGCAGCAGTCGTGGTTGCCCATCCTGCCAGCTGCATGTAATAGAACGAGTTTGACACGGCTCCTGGGCTCCCGGTAAATGCACAGCTGCGTACCTCAAGCAATGCTGGACCAGGAGACCCCCGCCCAAGTTCTTCTGGTGCTCCGAGTGGGCTGCCATGCAGGCACGCATTCCTGCAGCAAGGCCTCAAACATCCAAACATACCTGTAGCGTAGAGAATTGCAGGGCAGAAGTGTCAACGAGTGCACACCCCAGGCGGGGAGGCAGCCGTGCCCGTGACACCTGCGCACCACCTTCAAATAGCTTTCAGCAGACCCCATGTCAGAGCCAGTGACACCCATCACGACAATGTCACTCGCAGCAAACAGAGCAGCAGCATGTATACACATTCAGAGGTTGATGATTGGAGTAATCAACAGCCTGTAAGCTTCTACTACGTGAGTTTGCAGCTGCTGGTTCTCAGGCAATGTGGGCGATGCGCTCGCGCTGCTCTGATCACAACATCACCGGCCTTGGTCTGCAGGTGCATCTGTTCAATTCACTCGTGTCCCCCATCTTGGGCTACTGCTCTGAAGTGTGGGGCCCTGCACTGCTACATGGCTGCGGCAGTGGGCCGCAGGGTGTTGGCAAGGCTCTCAGCAATGACATGCAGGTGGTGCAATTGATGTTCTTGCGCATGCTGGCTGGTCGTGTGCGCAAATCAACATGCAGGCAGCTTTTACTACGTGAGTTTGGCTGCCGACCATTAGTCAGTGGATGGTTCACAGCTTGCTGGGACCTGTGGCACCGAGTGGTTGCACGGCCCCCCAATGACTGGTTGTTTCTTGCTATGCAGGAGAACAGTGATTTGAGTTTGAGGGCCTACCCCAGCAGTGTTGAGCAGGGCAGGCAGAGGTCGCTGTGGTTTTGGCAGTTTCGGGCTTTTGTGCGTATGCTACATACCCATACGGGAACGTTAGCAGACATTCCTGACTCAATGGTTGGCTTGCATTGCCTTGATGCCTCTGGTTTGAGCAATGTACAGAGTTTTTTCCAAGCATGGTTGTACCAGCAGTGGCAGGACTTGCCAGCGAACCCCAGAGTGGCTGGGTCTGTTACTGTCATGCACTCTACCTATGAGAACTTTGTTTGCATGCTCCCCTTTTGATGAGCTTGAGTTGACGAAACCATTGAGTTGGTGTCCAGATTATGTGCACAACACAGCTGGCTTAAACAAGATGCACCTGTCATCTTTGATGCGTTTTCGTCTGGGTGCGTATGACTTGCGTGTGGCTACTGGTCGGTGGGAGAGGGCTGATAACTCTCTGCTACCCAGGCAACAGCGACTGTGCTCTCGGTGCGGTGCTGGCCAAGTTGTGGATGAGTTTCACTTTGTGTTTGAATTTGACGCATATCAGGTTGTTTGCGATCGCTTCTGGCGGCTATTTGCTGATTTTGGAGGGTGGCAGAGCCCAGCTGCTGCTGTGAGCCCTCTTGGACGGTGTCTGGCTGACTTTATGCAGCAGAGGCAGAGTAGTGTTGCTGCTTTCATCTACTATTGTCTTCTGGTTAGAAATGATCCGGCTATGGCGCATGCTGTGCTCCCAAGTGACACTAGCGCCTCAGAGGCAGAATCTTCAGAACTTGTTGAGGCCTCGGATTAGTTGGTTGGATTGGTACTCCTTGGCTGTTGTGGGACCCCATGAGCCTTGTTTGGCTCCTTAGTGGGTGGGCCTGTGGCCTTACTTTGGTGTTTGGTATTTGGTAATCAACAGCCATGATGTGCTGCGCTGCCAGCAGTGCTGGTGCACAGCCAAGGGGTTGACAAGACAGCCCAGCTGCTGTTGCATGAGTACGATGAGTGGCAGGCAGTGCAGCCAGCAGTGGCAGCGGCAGCAGCAGCGGGCCGCAATCAGCAGAAGGGTGCCAAGCGGTCGCCAGCAGCAGTGGCGAGTGCTGCTGCAGTTGCTTCAGCAACAGAGCTGCCACCTCTGCTGGCGCTTCCTGTGCTGCACAGCTTCTTTGCAGCTGCTGTTGATGTGGCCAGGGCAGCAGGTGATGATGAGGAAACGGCAGCAGCAAGCGCAACAGCTGCCTTGAGGGTGGCTGGGGTGATTATTGCCAGGCAGCTGCTGCAGGTGAAGGCAGTACCGGCCAGCAGCACGGGCATTGAAAAGCCGCTGCTTGCACCTGATGCGCATACATATGCTCTGCTCACTCAGCTTTACGCTGCTGCTGGGCAGTACAAGACAGTGGTCAGCATTGTCAAGGCAGCTGTCCAGCACCAGCTGCCACTGCTTTCCAGCAAAAAACAGCAGCAGGGGTGAGGCGCTGCAGGCGGTCCTTGCAGGTGCGGCTGCCGCCTGGCTGTCGTCCGGGCGCGTTGCTGCCGTGCCCTTGCTGCTGGATGGCCTGGTGGCTGCTGGGGTGGGGGCGCTGACTCACCTGGGGCTGGCAGCAGCAGTGCTGGCGGCAGCAGATCACGACTTTGAGGTGCGCAGACCTTGAGGCTAGGGGGAGGTGCCGCCAGCACTGCTGCACAAGTAGCGTTGCACTGTATGCACCCTGCATCTGCCGCCCTGCTTGACGATAGCCCTCTGCATATCTTTCACAGGTATAGCACGTTGCTGATAGATACCAGCAGGTGTGCATGGAATGCACTGTTTGCTGGGGCTGTCAATGGACCAAAACTGTGGTGCCATCCTGCTGCTGTGTTTGCGCAAAAATGGCTGCAGACTGTCACTGCAGAGCTGCATGCCATGCGCTTGACGCCCCTGTACCTGTAGGGCTGTCAACCCGGCCATGCATTGCAATTGCAATTGCCCTGCCCTGCTGCTGTGTGTGCCTCCATATGACTGTCGATTGCAGCCTTCATGCAGCATGCTGTGCTGCCCCTTGCCGTTGTGTGGCTGCAGGCTGTCAGTGCCCGCCTTGCTGGTGGGGAGGATGCTGTGTATGGTGATGACCTGGACCAGCTGTCACAGCAAGCAGCTGGCAGTAGCAGCAGCAGCAGGCGTGCAGTGCAGCTAGTGACAAGGGACGACGTGAGCGCAGAGGTCTTGCTGCAGCAGCTTCAGGAGTGCATGCAGAAGGCGGCAGGCGGCGTGGAGTAGGGATACTGTGTGCTGTAGTTTGAGCAGCGCCAGTGTTGCACTGTCCCTGTGCTCAGCTCACAGTAACTGCGTGTGCAGGCATCTGCTGCTTGCCCCGACTCGATTCTTAAAAAAAATTGTTTAAACATGTAGCGTTGAAGCTTCATGTGATCTTCAGCGTCATGTCATAGCCCAGGTGCATGGTAACAAGTAACATCAGCACAAGGGCACCCCGCACCTGCTGATCGGTCTCTTTTGGGGCTTCACTGCTACAGCAGACAAGCGCTTTGCAGGTCTGCCTCCGCAAAGCTGTTCACGTGTAGCTGTCGTGCGGCAGCCATCACGGTTTACTGAACGTCTAGGCTGTGCTGTTGCAGGCAAGATGGCAGATAGCGGACGTGGTGGCTTTGGTCGCGGATTTGGTGGCCGTGGCGACCGCGGTGGCCGTGGCGACCGCGGTGATCGTGGCAGGGGCAGGGGTGGCCGTGGTGGCCGCAGAGGCAGGAAGGATGAGGAAGAGAAGTGGGTGCCATGCACCAAGCTGGGCCGTCTCGTACAGCAGGTGTGCAAGCTGAGCCCTTTCGTACAGCAGTATGGTGTGCAGTGGCCAAGGCAGTGCTGTCCTGCTGCTGGTGGCAGCTGCAGCTTGCTACATTTACGCCGGACGCGTTGTGGAGAAACATGCAGTGTTTCCGTTCACGTCCTTGAGTTTCTTGGCAAAAGGCACACCTGTGCTTCCTTCCCTTGATGTGCTGCTGCTGCTGCTGCTGCTGCTGCTGCTGTAGGGCAAGATCAAGTCTCTGGAGCAGATTTACCTGTTCTCCATGCCTGTGAAGGAGTACCAGGTTGTGGAGTACTTCCTGGGCAGTGCTCTTAAGGACGAGGTGATGAAGATCATGCCTGTGCAGAAGCAGACGCGCGCAGGGCAGCGCACCCGCTTCAAGGTGGGTGACTGCTGGTCTGAAGGTAGCTTTGTGGCAGTGCAGCAGTATTGTTGCAGCGTGTGCATCACTACAGTAGTATTGCTGCAGCATGTACACGTGCCACTTGTACTAGTCCTGCAAGCCTTGGCCACCACTGATGCCTCAGCGTCGGCACACGGTACTGCAAGCACTGCTCTTCATATGTTCCTCACCTTTGCCTGCTCGTCACACGCAACTGCTGCAGGCATTTGTTGTCGTCGGCGACCACAACGGCCACGTGGGCCTGGGCGTCAAGTGCGCCAAGGAGGTGCGGGGAGCGGCAGCAGCTGATGTGCAGACCTCACTGAGCAGTTGGCGTGCCTTGCTGCTATAATTTTGACATAGGCCACCTAACATCTGCGAAACCAGGGACGTTGGCTGTGAATCTGCCTGCCTGTCTGCCTGCTTTGCCTTCATTTTGTGATCAGGAGGTTTCATGTGTATGGTGTTGTGTCAAATGCATGTGATGGAGCACCTAGGACTTGTGCCTCGCAGTGAGACTGCCTGCTGCGCATTGCTGCAGCTGCGTATCGTGTAAGCGCGTGTTTTGTTGCTGCTGCCGCTGCCGGTGCACCCAAGCAGGTTGCCACCGCCATCCGTGGCGCCATCATCCTGGCCAAGATGAGCGTCATCCCCATCCGCCGCGGCTACTGGGGTAACAAGATCGGCAAGGTGCACACAGTGCCCACCAAGGTCACCGGCAAGTGTGGCAGCGTCACCATCCGCCTCATCCCAGCACCCCGTGGAGCAGGTGCGCTTGGCTCAACACATACCACACGCATGCACTAGAATTGGCGCTGCTGCTGTCAGCTTTCAGGACGGCTCGGTCAATGATGCTGGGCGCTCCGATGCAGCTGCTGGTGATAATGCACGCAGGTGAAGTGTAGAGTGTGTGTGCTGATGGTCTTTGCTCTACTAGCCATGTGTTTTTGTCGGGTGATGCTGCGGTAGCAACACATACTTGCTAAGAAGGGGAACTTTTCATGGCTGTCTCCAGTTTGCTACATACCTGACCCTGGTGTCGAGCACCAACCAGACGTGGCTGCCTGTGTGCTGGCTGCTGCCGCACGATGCGTTTGTGTGTGTGCTGCAGGCATCGTGGCCGCGCGCACCCCAAAGAAGGTGCTGCAGATGGCTGGCATTGAGGATTGCTACACCGCCTCCCGCGGCAGCCGTAAGACGCTGGGCAACTTTGTGAAGGCCACCTTCTATGCGCTGAGCCACACCTATGGCTTCCTGTCACCCGACCTGTGGGCTGAGACCAAGTACACCAAGAGCCCTCTGCAGGAGTTCACCGACTTCCTGGCCAAGCCGTTTGTGGGTGCAGCACCCAAGGTGGACTTTGAGGCTACATACTAAAGCCGGGCAGCGAACCCCGCAGCGTGGCAGTTGGTAGCACGGCCTTGTGCAGCCTTGATCGAGCAGTGCGTCAGCGCACCAAGACACTGGTACGTCCAGTACGTACTATGTAACTACCGTGCGTAGCGTGTGAGATGATTATCCTTAGCAGTGCTCAGTGGAGTAGCTGCTGTTATTGCTCATGAAGTAGTTGCTGCAGCTGTTGATACATGGGAAAGGACACAACCGTGCATGCATGCAAAGGAGTACGTGTGTCGGTGCGGCTCCTCAGCAAGTTTGTGTGCATGCCCACTGAAGCCTCCACGCCACATCTCGTTAAATCCGTTCTTTTACCGAATTACCAAATTACCGAATTACCAAAGTAGGGCCACTGGCCCACCCGCAAAGGAGCCAAACAAGGCTCATGGGGTCCACAAAACTCAAAAGAAGACCATCAACCGGAAGAAACCGCAACCTCAACAAGCTCAGAACTCAGAGAATCAGTAACTTCAGAAGCACTACTAGTAATGCCATCACTGGGAAGCAACAAATGTGCCAACTCTGGATCGCTACGTACCAGTAAGCAACTGTGTATGAAAGCAGCAACCTTACTTTGTCTTTGCCGCATAAAGTCTGCCAGACATCGCCCGCTTGGGTTTGCTAATGCACTTGGGTTCTGCCAACCACCGAACTCATCAAACAGACACCAAAAACGCTCCCGGACTAGCTCGTAAGCATCACACTCAAACACCACGTGGAACTCATCCTCAACCTGGCCAGCAGCGCATCGGGTGCAAAGCCGCTGATGTCTAGGTAACAAGGAGTTGCCAGCCCTCTCCCACCGACCAGTAGCCACGCGCAAGTCATGTGCACCCAGACGAAAACGCATCAATGACGACAGGTGGACTTTGTTGAGGCCAGCAGTGTTGTGCACATAGTCTGGACACCAGCCAGACGGCTGTGACATATCCAGCTGATCAAGTGATGTGCATGCAAACCAGCTCTCGTACGTAGAATGCATGACAGTATCGGAACCAGCAACTCTGGGATCGGTGGGTAAATCATGCCACTGCTGATACAACCAAAACTGAAAAGCCTCATGCACACAGCGCATATCAGACTCCTCAAGGCAGTGCAGACCGACCAGTGCATCAGGTATGTCGCCCAACGTGCCCGTGCGGGTATGCAACGTGCGCACAAGGGACCTAAACTGCCAGAACCACAAGGACTTTTGCCTACCCTGATCAGCGCTGCTTGGGTAGGTGCGCATACTGAGGTCTCTGTTCTCCTGCATTGCTAAAAACAACCAGTCACTAGGCGGCCGTGAGACCACCCGGTCCCACAGGTCCCAGCAAGCTGTGAACCAACCACTGATCAGGGGTCTGCAGCCAAATTCACGCAATAGCAGCTGCCTGCAAGTAGACTTGCGAACACGCCCAGCCAACATACGCAAAAACATGAACTGCACCACTTGCATGTCATTGCTAAGCGCCTTGGCAACGCCCTGCGGCCCACTTCCGCAGCTATGAAGCAGTGCAGGGGCCCACACTTCTGAGCAGTAGCCCAAGATTGGCGAGACCAGTGAGTTGAACAGGTGCACCTGCAAGCCAAGCCCCGTGATGTGGTGGTCAGCGCAGCGGGAGCGCATGGCCCACATTGCCCGCGAGCCAGCAGCTGCCAGGGACGAAACACATGCTGTAACACCCTTAGTCTCATGGAACACACATCCCAAATACCTGAACTCGCTGCTTCTGGGCACAGGCACACGCACACCATCCCTGCCAACAAAGGTCCACTGCGCAGGACCCCGGTAGCGCTGGTGGCCAAATACTACCACCTCTGTTTTTCCCACATTCACCTCCATATCATAATGCGCGCAGAAGGTACTCACAGCATCCAGCAGTTGTTGCAGCTCCTCCTGACTGCTGGCTAGTAAGGCCAGGTCATCCGCATACAGCAGCAGTCTCAGCAAGCGCCCACCCAGCTGCACACCGCATTCACGCGCGCGCTCCTCCAGCCACTGCTCTATGCGATCAAAGAAAATGCCAAAGAGCA
The DNA here is from genome assembly GCA_014080715.1 of Scenedesmus sp. NREL 46B-D3. Classification (NCBI taxonomy): domain Eukaryota; kingdom Viridiplantae; phylum Chlorophyta; class Chlorophyceae; order Sphaeropleales; family Scenedesmaceae; genus Scenedesmus; species Scenedesmus sp. NREL 46B-D3. The sequence continues at coordinate 8,479 of JACERP010001344.1, read as the reverse complement.
GCGGAGACAGGGGGTCGCCCTGCTTCACGCCCCTGGTGCTGTCAAAAGGCTGGCCTGCAGTGCGTCCAAATTTGGTGATCATAGGGGCATGCCAGTACATCGAAACAATCGCACGGAGCATGTTATCACGCACACCAATGTCGCTTAGACACTTCATCAGCAGGTCGCGACGTACAAGGTCATAAGCCTTCCTGAAGTCCACAAAGCACGCAAACAGGTGCTGCTTATCCAACCTGCTCTTATCGATCAGATGCTTGAGGACGAACACGTGGTCACTGGTGCGGCGGCCAGGCCGAAATCCTGCCTGACCAGAAGCCCTGAAACCGTGCTGCTCACAAAAAGCCGACAGACGCTTCTCCAAAATCATGCTGTAGAGCTTGCCCATGGTTGAACCAACGGCAATACCACGATAGTTATCCTTGACACTGACATCACCACGCTTGAACACAAAACACAGGTAGGCAGAACTCCACACAGCAGGCACATCCCCAGTGGAGAAAGCATGGTCTAGGATGTCACGCAACTCACTCGATAATGTAAAAAGATGCTTGAAAGTGCCATCTGGTAGCTCCACCTCACTGTATGCACCTTTTAGCAGTTCACCACGCATGCCATCAGGGCCCGCCATACGGCCATTCTTCATGCGCAATAGAGCACACTCCACTTCCTCAACACTGATGCTGGAGTTCAAAGCTGCTGCAAATCCGTCAGTCACAGGGGCAGCCTGACTTTCAAGCGACGCCGTCAGCTCAGACACAGACGTAGCACACTCAGGCAGGCTATGCTTACATCTGCAGCATCAGCAGCAAAGCATCTCAACTGCAACCGGACTCCTGCAGCCGTGATGATCACATCGCGGCATCCAGAACATTAAAATTAGTGGACAGGCTACTGTACCGAGGCAGACACAGCAGCAAGGTAACAGCTGGATCACAATGCCGGTTTGCATCTACCTGGATGCATTTACCTGGAGCCCAGGAGCCGTTAATCCGTATTTTCACAATGCTGCTTGTGCTGTGCATAATTAGCTTCCTGCAACACTTCACACACGGGGGCTTAGCATGTGTGCTACGCCAAGCTGAGTAACTGGTTGATCTAGGTGAATGGTGTCACCGTGTATTGCTGCTTTTCTTGTCCAGTCTTGGGATGTGCGCAATGCATGCAAGCATTCTGGAGCAGTGCTCCCTCCTCTTTCCGCCCCGGTGGGGCGCGGGGCCGATGGCGCTGATGCTATGGCTTGAATGGGTAATATGATGATGATGATGGTTGATCTAGGCAAGCACAACCACCGAGAATCATCGAAGTAGGAAAGGGCGACCGTCGCCCAGGCTGGTAATACGATGCGTGCCAGCTGTTCACATGTCATGTCACTTGCTTGCCTTTGCTTCTTCATCTTTTTCACATGTCATGTGCTGCTTCTTCTTCGCATGTCTACACAGCACACATCAGTACAACCAGCGGCGCAGTACAGTGGGTGAAGCCAGCTTTGCTTGCATGCGCAGCCTCGCATGCAGGGATAGGGTGACACTGTGGGCTTGCCTTTTCATGCTGTAGTGCTGCTGCTGCTTCACAGCACACATGTGGCATTACGACAAGGCGTTCAGCCATTCAGTGCTCCTGCCTTTTTCAAACGTAAATAACTACTAGTATTCTGTTGATACGCTCTCTGAAGTCGCTTCCATGCATATCTGCCCCCGGCTTGGAGCGCGAACTTCATCTTCCCGGCAGCGCGCCCGGGTTGGCAAGCATACTTCTGGCCTGCATGCGTGTCGAGTGACCCTTGTTTGACAGTCAACCGGACATCTGAGTCTTATTTCTACTGCTGAATTCTGCTACTAAACTGCTTCCACCGAGCGCTGCGATTGGAGCCTGGCAAAGATGGCGCGACCAGTGCTAGCGCTGGTCCTTTTGGGCTGCATGATAGTAGGAGGGATGGCACAATGCAATTCGGAAACCTCAACGCAGAAAGAGCTTAGCGTTGGATGCGGTGAGTGCTGTTGATCGAGCCTATGAAGTTGAGCCAGGGGTCCCACCAGGCATTTGCTCAGGTCAGGAAGAAACGCCTGTGCAGGGGCAGGCACACGCCACTGCTTACTGCAAATATCAAAAGCGTCGACTTCAATGCGTTCAGATGCCTTCCTGGCGTCAAGGAACAGGACAGGCAGCAAGAGTCAGCAGCAGCTGGCAATCTTGACGCAGAGCCTTGAAATCAGGGCCTACAGCCTGCGCAACGTGGTGTCCCCACTGTATTCCTGCATCCCCTTGAGCTTCATGTCACCTGTGCTTACTGTATTTGTCCTGCTCGCATGCAGATCCCCTGATGAAGCGCACCACACGCAAGCTGCAGGAGGCCAACACAATCCCAGGGCTTGGTGGCTTGATGCAAGGCATCAGCGGGCTCGGCAACGTGGGCGGCATGTTCAACAGGGTGGGCCAGTTCTTCACAAACCTGAGACCGGGTGGTGCAGCACGCGGCGGTGGCCAGCAGGCCACAGAGCTGACCCCTGTTAGGTGCGCAGTGTTTGGCGCTGCTGTGTTGTCAGTGTTGGGCTGCCCTGGCAAGGCAGGCCGCTGGGCTGCAGTCCTGTGAATGCACTACCGCAGCACGCTGCACGCAGCTGGTAGACATGCATGACACGCATGCTTAGAAGGGCACACTTGTTTCATTGCAGGAACAGGCAGGAGCTAGCCTCAATTCAGCAGAACACCATGACAGTTGTGCAGGCAACGCGCAGCATCTCACAGGCAGCTACATCTCCTGGAACATTTTTGCATGCCACGACGCAAGGCACCAAAGCTGATCACACTCTGCTGACTTGAGATGCTTGTTTCTTCTACTCTATTGGCTGATAACAGCACACTGCTGCCGTCTTCTGCTTGCAGGGAATCCCCAAGCAGGCCCTCCACTCCCAGGCCCAGCCGCGACAGGCTGGAAAGTGGCAGGTCATCAGACAGGCGCAGTGAGCGAGAGGAGAGGAGCTCCAGGCTTGAGCGATGGGACAGGGACGATCATGACAGCCAAGGCGACAACAGCGGCAGGCGGGACACAGTGACCATCCCCCGCAGTGACCGGGGACGGGGCCGGGAAAGCAGGAGTGACAGACGCAGCAGCAGGAGTGGCAGCAGCAGCAGCAGCAGCAGCAGCAGCAGGAGTGAGGGTAGGGTTGATAGGCGGATAGAGGCTGCTGCCAGGGCGCAGCCTGTGACTACTTTGTATGCGCCACAGTTTGTGGAGGTGACCCCAGAACTGATGGCAGCTGGTGCTGGGAGTGCGAGCCAGCAATCTGCACATGCGGCTGCAAACAGAAAGATCGTAGGTATTCCAAAGTAAAGATACTAGTGCTGAGTCAGACCGCTGCTGTCTCAAGTGTGCGCTGTATTGAAAACAGCACACGCGGGCAATGCTGCAGCACGGTCACATGTGGCTGTGCAGCCTTAGGGGTTGCCAGCATTTGGCCGAGAACACGACACAGCATCAGTGACTTGTTTTACCTTACTAATCAGTTGCAGTTTGTTCAGTTTTGCCAAGTGCACTCTCAGCTAAGCAAGCTGCGGCGCTGAAAGATTTGCGCACAGCTGCAGCTTTGCGTGAGGGAGGCCAGGTGACTCTGCTTCGCTGTTGGGAGTGCTGCGTCTTGTTACAGCTGCCAGCTGGCACCCCTGGTAACCGTTACCAAGTGACTTGCTTTGCTTTTGATGAAGGTTGAGTGTGGCTCGCCAATACCTACATGCGCAGGAGCTATGCTGCTACAAGGCAGCGCACAGGTTGATAATTCGTCAACTGCGGTTGTCAGGTGCCTGCAGTCCCAGCAGAAGGCTGAAACTTACTGACTAATTCTCTGCAGTACTGTTCTGCATTCTTATGCTAGCCAGGCAGCCTCCTCCATATGGAGGCCAGGCACCTTCACGTCCCCAAAAGCTCGGCCGTCACTGTGTTGAGGTTTGTAGGTCCCCAACCTTCAGCCGTCATCAGCATGCATGCATATGCAGGCCAGGCACCTTCACGTCCCCAAAAGCTCAGCCGTCACTGTGTTGAGGTTTGTAGGTCCCCAACCTTCAGCCGTCATCAGCATGCTGGTTACCGTGTTGACTCTTTAGCCACAAGTGAATAGAAGCAGCACTCTAACGCAGCAGCAAAAGGCAAGCAAGCAAGCAACATGTGTACACCCTCAGCCTCAACAACTCCTGCAATGCAACACTGGCTGCTGCACTCTCAACCATTGGACACGTATGCAAGCTGTGTGTGCGTCGCAGGCAGCAGCACATTGTAGACATGCAGCTTGGCCGCGCCGACTGGATTGAACAAGAAGGGCGCTGATGCTGTGTCACTGCAGCCAACCACAGTCCTGCAGACCTTCCAGTAAGCAGCGTGTCGGATGTGGATCAAGCTGATGAAGGCCGCTGTTGCCCCATGCCACATAATCAACACCTGTACAACATGCCAGATGACTCGTTGACTCCCCTACATGCTGCAGCTCACACTTAGTTCTGACTTGCTACCACCACTGCAGCAATCATGGCAGCCAGCATGCGATGAATGGCCGAGCCAGCTCACCAGTGACACACAAAAACTGCATCACACCACACCCCTCACTGCATGGCAAGGTGACTCCGTAGCAAGTCTCTGCACAAAAACCATGCTTATGCACACACTTCACAGCCAGTGGAACGTCCTGAAACACTTCCACAAGGAACCAGCCCCCTGTCCTCGCTGTCAACACTAGCCGCGCTGCGCAGCACCTCACACAGCCGCCATGCTGTTCCCACCCAACTTCACTCCTCTCGCTGAAATGCGACATTTGCTCTGGCCAACAGGCGCCACGACAGCAAAGTAATGCGATACCTGTGGCACCCTCTGCACTGATATCACCAACTGCACTAGTTGACCACACTCACGGCTGATGCGCAGCACCCACAACCCATGACAATTGTGGCACATTTGTCGTCGCAGCCAAAACCAGCACTGACGAGATGTGCTGCGTTTGCCAAAAAATGTATTGGCTGTCTTGAGAAAGGCATTACCGGGCAAACAACTGGCTGCAGCACCGCACTGCAGCAAACCTGCTAGACCCCGCATATGGCTGTGCTCAACAGCAAAACTACAGCAAGCACAGTAAGCAACTACACTATGAGAAGCACCATGCAAACCAGCAACAACTGACGCTAACCCCACATCAACCCATGCCAGCCTCAAACAAACACAGGCTGCACGACAACACAAACAGTGCACAGCTCCTTTCCTACTGTCTGCTTGCAGTCGGGCCTGCGATGTGGCAGGCCCTGCTGCCCTCCCCGTGTAACATGCAACATCTCACCGCAGCTTGTTGTTCATGTGTTACTGACAAAAACTCACTGCTGAGCCTCCAGCACATCACCTGCAGCGGCCTTCTCCTCTGCTGCCTCCCCCTCTTCTTCTGCACTGCTGGCAGCAGCCCGCAGCCCTGCAAAGCCTGACGGCATTCCTGCTGCTGCTGCTGTTGCCGGTGCTGCTCCGCTGCTGCTGCTGCTGCTGCTGCTGCTGTTGGGCATCTTCGGCATGCTGGGCATCTTAGGGGCCTTTGGCAGGCGTGGCGGCTTGAAAGAGCTGACCCTCTTGGCCACACCGCCCAGCGTGCCTGCAATAAAAGAAGCACATACCATTCAACACCGCAACACAGCGCATGCGGTTCAGACTTTGCATTGTTTGCAGTGGTGCAGGTGTTATGGATGCGAGGTGCTTCGGCGCTGCCACAGCACGCAGCCAAACACTGCCAGCCAGTGCACGTTGTCCAACACACAGAGCCACAGCTGGAAGCCGAACAGCAGACATGCCTACCACAGCACATGTGGCAGCATATACATCCACACATACCATCCAGGATGGTGCTTGGACCCACGTGTAACCAATCTCTCTCAAATGGCCAGCCAGAGGTGAAAGCCAACAGTGCTCAAGTAAAATACAGTCGAAAGCCTGTGCCCAGCATCCTACGATCAGCCGGCCGCACCTGTGATGTCGTCGACAGCGTCCTTGGGGCTGTCGTAGCTGAGCAGCTTGTTCGCCACAGTCAGCAACACGCCCAGCACGCCGATGAACTTGAGCGTGGTGTGGTAGTTGAGTGCGGCGTACGTGAACAGCGCCCCGCCACCCAGCAGCGGCAGGCCCACCTGCGATGCACATGGATAAGGTACAGATGCAGGGCAGCAGGGAGTTGGTTCAGAATGGCCTGGTGGTTGGCGCTGCATGCATCAGGATAGCATAGTAATCACCCAGCAGCGGCATACACCGTAACACAGGGCCAACATGCACAACAGAGCATAGCTGGGTTGGGTGTCGCCAGCACCTGCACGCCAGCTGTCGTCTGCGCCCTTCAGTTGGCGCCGTAGCGCCGAAGCTGTTGCAGTGTGATGCAGTTGCCGTGCTGCGCTGGCCTCGACAGGACTGCAGCAGACAGCCATGGCACTCTCCCAGCTACATGCTGCATCCCACACAAAAAATGACACACCTCTCCACCCACAGCCAGCTTCTCCACAGCCGCACCAGCAGCAGCAGCAGCAGCAGCAGCAGCGCATCAGGCGGCTGGGCAACTGGTGTCACCACCTCTCGGGCCTTGCTGGCCACCACCTCCGGCTGCACCACCAACCAAACACACCTCCGACGTGCAGCACACCAGAGCCCATGCCGTGCTATCTCACACCCTCAGCGCGAGGCTCACACCCAGGCGACCCCGATACTAGAGCAGGCCACCTCATGGCGTTGAAATTTCACACCCAGCACTGCCCAGCACGCCTCCGCCCCTCACGCCAGGCTGCAGCGTCCTCTCGCGACAGCTGGCGCCGCCCACCGCCCACCACAAGGCACGCCCCGCCGCGCCGCACGCCCCGCACGCCTCACCTGCGGCTGCGCCACCGTCGCCACCGCCTCGCCCGCCTTGCCGGCGATCACCTCCAGCTCGTCGCCCAGCCGTGCGCCGGTGCTGGCGTCGTAGTCCGCCACGCCCTCCACCACCGGCAGCTCCGCCGCGGCCCAGCCCCTGAAGCCGCCCTCCATGACGTACGACAGCTGGTAGCCGAGCGTGACCAGCGCGCGTGCCAGCGCGCGCGCCTTGTCGCTGCCGGTGCTGTCCATCACCACGATCTTGGTCAGGTTGCTCTGCGGGCGCAGCAAGGCGCGGGGTGCGGTGTGTTGAGGAGTGATATAAATGGTCGTGAGGGTGTGATGGGATTCCGCCAGATGCGCTGTGCATCACCACCATGTTTGGGCAGGTTGCGATGATGTGCTTTGCAGGTAAGTCAAGGGTGAGTAAGGGTTTTCAGCTGCTGCCTACACGCAAACCACGCAGTCGCATGCAGCAGACAGCAGCAGCGGCCTGCCTGGATACTGACAGCTGTCGCAAGGTTGCAGCCAGCTGTCGCCCCTGCACAGCCGCTGTGTGCCTGCTGCAGCTACGCAAGGCTCCATGGTGAAAATAACCCTCACATTTGGTCAGACATTGGTAAAACAGCCTCACCTGGCACGGCGGCAGGCCCGCAATGTACACTGCGTTGACCAGCAGCCGCAGCTCCTCGGCATTGACCGCCTCGCGCGCAACGCGCGGCGGGATGACGTCCTTCTGCGGCGACACCGCAGGCAGCAGGGCGTGGCGTTCCACCATCACGCAGTCAGCCAATGCAAGAAACAAAGGCGCGCCCAGCATCGTCCAGCACGCTAAGCGACTAACTTAGTGAGCGGCAAAGCGTCACAAGGTGTGTCTGCGGGCAGCGGTGAGCTGCCACACACAGCACTCCAGTAACAGCACAAGCAGGTGTGCTCAGCTTGCTGCCGTGCTGCTGTTGAGGTTGTCGCCGCACCCGCACCCGGGAGAGGACAGCCGGAGGTTCTGCTGGAGGCTGCACACGCCAGCCGATGTGTTGCAGTCAACTTGGCTGTCGCCTGCTGCTGCAGCTGCTGGGTCTCGCCTCACCTGCAGCGGGAAGGCTGCCACCTTGGTGCGCGCCTGCAGCTTCAGCTCCAGCACACCCTCCTCCTCACGCACCTCCTCCGGCCGGATGTCCACCACATACACAGTGTCCTCTGCCAGCAGCACAGACACCTGAGCACAGCAGACCAACGCTCATAAAACTATCACTGCGAGATGGATGATCACCCAGGGCCAGAAGCAGGGCGACTCTTGTTGGCAGCTGCTGCCCATGACAGCGCTGCAAGCAGCTCCCTCTCCTTTCCAAGGTTTGCTTGTGTGCTGATTGCTTGTCTGCAAGGACAGAGGTTGCGTGTGCCTCGAGGCAGCTTTCAAGATGAACAGTGCTGCTACACCACAGCTGCTTCACAAGCAGCTGCTGAACTGCCGCCGCAGCTGCCCTAGTCGGCAGGAGCAGCCGACCCCTACCTGGCCTGGCGACAGCTCTCCTGCATAGCCAGCGTAGCGGCCTTTGTAGTAGCGGATGGCTGCAGGCACTGCCACAGCGGCAGTGATCGCTGCGGCAGCGCGCGGGTGCTCCACAG
>JACERP010001343.1:0-22330 GCA_014080715.1 Scenedesmus sp. NREL 46B-D3 | reverse complement strand
CCTGACTTGCAAAACCCTAATGCAGCGCCTGACAGCCAACCATCGCAGCACCTGCTCTTCAAAGAGCATCAGCAGTTTGTACGAACCACTACTACCTGACTAGCTGCCGAGCCCACAGGCGCGGTGCTGCACAGAAATAGAATGGCAAGCTGTGTGAAACACAAACCAAAGCAAACCATGACTCAACCAAGGTGGCGGCCCGCTACTCACTGTCAGTAGTCGTAATCATGGTCGGGCAGAACTCCAGCGCTGCCGCAGCAGCGCCGCCGGCTGCTGCCCCCCGCAGCACCATGCCGGGCCCCTCTGGCGCAAATACGCGCGTGACCGCAGCCAGCCGCCGCCGCTTGGAGCCCTTCCACACGCCCAGCAGCTGCAGCTCTGCAGCCGACTGGCAGAAGCGAGCAGCAGCAGCCATCAACTCCTCTTGGTCGACCTCCTGCTGCTGCTGCTGCTGCTGATATCACAGCTGTCAGCATCAGCTGCTGCTGCTGCTGCTGCACCGCGCTTCTTGGCAGCACTCCTTGGTGTCGCCTGGTCCCTGCTGCTGCTGCCGCCGGCCTTCTTCTTGCTGCTGCTGGAACCCTGGGCATGAGCTGCTGCTGCTGCAGCGGAGTCCCTCGCCTCGGCATAGCCGCGTGCCTTGCGACCTTGCCTGGCGCGGGCACGAGCAGCCCTGCCTGCCCCAGGCGCTGCCATACCCTGCTCGTCTGCCACTGTCGCTGCCTCGTTTGCCACGCTGCTGAAGCCCTTGACGCCCTGAGCCTGGCAGAACAGGCCGAACCAGTCGGCCACAGCGAGCCCATCCTCGCGCTGCTGCTGCAGCAGCATGTAGGCCAGGCAGGTGTCCTCCCAGCCGGGGCCCAGCTGCTGCGGGTGCCCCGGCATGCCGCTGCGCTGGCCCTGTCAGCGCAGCATGCACAGCGCAGCGGGGCGCGGGACACAGCAGCGTGCTGACGTGCGCCAGGTCATCATACACGAAGGCAGCTGCACCTGCTGCAGCTAGAGGGCTGCATAAAGTGCTGCTGCTGCTGCTGCTGCTGCTGCTGGAAGTGCTGCTGCTTGCGGCGCTGCTGGGGCTGCACCAAGGAAGCAGCAGCTTGGGAATCACTGCTGACAGCAGAGATGCCAGGGCAGCACTGCAGCTGGCAGCAGAGAGTGCTGCTGCCTCAGGCGCCGCAACAGCTGCTGCTGTCTTGCCTTTGCCCTTCTGCTGCAGCTGCTGCTCCCCTCGCTCGTCGACATCTGTTGCGTCTTCACTGTCCACTTCATCCAGCTCTTCTGCTGCTGCCGCGACGTGCTGTGGCTGCGACTGCCGCGCCAACCTGCTTGTCCCCCTAGCCCACCCCTTGGAGACGTCAGCGTGCCAGCTGCATCATCACTTGCTGCTGCTGCTGCTGCCGTCGCAGCAGCGGCACCGCGTTGCCTCCTGCCTGCCCTGCCACGCGGCGACAGGGGCGTCTCTGGAGAGCCAACTGCTGCTGCATCTGCACCTGCATCCACAGGCAGCGGTGTAGACAGCAGCCCCCTGCTGCTGCTGGACCCCCTCCTGCTGGCACCAACAGGCGTGCTGCTGCCCCTGCCACCGTGGCTGCCAGGGACTGTTGCCACCAGAAGGCCCTGATGCTGTCAGCAGCTGTATCATCCGCTGTGAGCGCTTGTTGGTTGCCTGGAATGCCGCACCCGCTGCTCGTCCTGCACTGCCAGAAGCTGCTGCCACTGCTGCTGCCAGCGCTGCAGCAGACGTACCTGCAATGTCGCCCTCCTCATCCTTCTGCTTCTCACCCCGCTTCCTGCGCACTTTGCCGCCGTCTGCTGCTGCCGCTGCTGCTCCTGCTGCCGCGGGCCCTGCAGCTGGAGCGCCAAACAGCGACTTGCGCGGCTGCGCGGGCTTGGACACCTTCTTGCTGGGCGTCTTGATGTGCCCTGCAACGGCGGCCGCGCCGTCGGGCGTGCTCATGTTGCTGCCTGCTGGGCCGGCCTTGCTGGCTGCATGGTTGGGGGTGTCGGGCGCAAAGCGCACGTGCCTGCGCAGCGCACTGGCTAGGCCTCCAGGGGTGGGCAGAGGGTCTGAGCCCCTGCCTGCTTTGCCTGCTGCAGCTTTGCTGACAGGCGTGCTGACAGAGCCCGGTGTGCCTGCTGCTGCTGCAGCTGAGGACAGCAGGCCGTTGAACGGTGCTGCTGTTGTTGGCTCCAGCAGCTCTGGCAGCGGTGCCAGCACAGTAGCGAAGCTCGCTGTGAAAGCAGCAAGAACATGCTGCTGCTGCTGCTGCTGCTGGTCCTGCTGCGTGTGGTGCCGCTTTTGCTTTTTCTGCGGACTTGTCAGCATTGCACCATCATCACCATCAGCCGCTGTTGCTGCTAGCATGCCTGGTGCAGCTGCAGCGCCTGCTGCGGCTGCCTGCAGTGCTGCCAGAGCTTGCTGCAGCTGCTGCACTTCCAGGCAGCTGCCCAGTACATTGTCTGTGGCTGGGTCCGGCTTCGACTCCTCATCTTTATCATCGTCACTGTCACTCTCACTGTCGCTGGCGCTGCTGCTGTCCTCACTGTCACTAATCACAATGCCTGCGTGTGTGCTGCAACCTGCTGCACGACGCTGCATCTGCTGTCCTCGCATCTCACCATCCTGCTGCTGCTGCTGCTGCTCCTGGCCACCAGCTGCCACTAGATGCAGCAGCCTACCCAGCAGCTGCAGGCAGTCAGCATCTGGAAGGTCCCGCACCGCCAGCACGCCAGACCTACTGCTGCTGCTGCTGCTGCTGCCGCTACTGCTGTTGCCCAGCAGCTTCAGCAGCAGGTGGCCGCAGGGGCTGAGGCTGCCGCGCTTGCTGCTGTGCAGGAAGTGCTGCTGGCTGGCTGCAGAGAACAGGCTGGGCAGCTGCAGGAGGCATCCCTGCCGGCCAGGCCTGCAGGCGCAGCACATCACGCAGCATGGGATACATGAGCACAGCGGTGCGTCACAGGCCGAAGCACATGGCTGCATCTGCGGAACAAGCCAGAAAGACCACGAGTGGCGCCAACGCCTGACACTGCGGGACACTGGATGGCCCAGGCTTGCGACAAAGGCATGCGCACACACTTTTGGACCAAACATACAGCGCGCACAGCTGCTGCCTGCTGCACGTCGGCGTTCAAGAGTGTCGCTCTGCGACTTCTGGTGCGTGAGTCATCCCCTTGCTAGACATCCCGCTCAGTCAATATTTAGTTTGCCTTGCCTTGCACTGTTGCGTCTTCTGCGCATCGCTTCCCTTCACGGCACAATGTCATCATGCACAAGGCTCTCACCTGTGAACTCTGCCAGCATGTGCAGCAGCAGCACACACAACCGCCAGCGGCCAAAGGCCTGCATCGCACCCCACACAGCCTCCTCCAGCACACCAGCAGCAGCAGCAGCAGCTGCTGCTGCAGCCTTGTCAGCGCGCTGCTGCTTGCCGCCAGAAGGCCGCACAAATGCCTGGAGCTCCGCCACTGCTGCTGTACTGGCTGCTCTGTCTTGATGCACTTTGCCGGCAGGGCTGCGCTTGCTGCTGCTGCTGCCGCGTAGCTCTCCGCTGCTGGCACCCTCTGCAAGGGCTGGGTGCGCTAGCAGCGCTTGGCAGCAGCGCGTCAGCTGCTGAGGTGGCAGGGCGGCGACAGCCCTGGCCAGCGCTGCGCGGCTGCCACTGGTGGCTGCTGCTGTGAGGCAGCTGAGGGGCTGGGTCCTGAAATGCTCCACACATGCCAGCTGCAGGTGGCAGGCAACAAGGCAGCGTAGCTGGGGCTGAATCGCACCGGCAGTTGCACAGACCTCGAGGCTGAGTGGAATGCGCAGGCCCTGCCCAGCGCCGCAGCACACCAGCGTTCCGCGCAAGGTTGCGTTGCCACACAGTTGCGGAGTACACCAGCACCAGGGCTGGTGTGGCCACGCGTTGCACGAAGCGGTGCTGGTGCCTGGCACTGCATGTCCCTGCCTGCGCTGCACGAAGAAGGTACTGGTGCCTGACATTGCATGTCCCTGCCTGCGCTGCCGGCCAGCCCACCAACTCACCTGCACCACGCGCTCTGCCATGCTGGCGCTGCAGTCCGCGTCCCTGAAGTGCTGCAGCAGCCATGAGGAGAGCTGCGGGCCCAGCACCACCACCGGCTCACTCAGCAGCAGCTGCCTGCACAGCAGCAGGCGCGCGCATGGCAGGCAGCAAGCGGCAGCAACAGCATAAGGGCCCTGAAGGCTAGATCACCTGAGCTGAGGCTGACAACCGGTGATCTGCAGGCAGCAACGTGTGCGTTGGCTGTCTCCAACATGCCGGTTGATTCCATCACGCAGGCAGTGTGCTGTTGCGCAGCAAGCATGGCCTCTTCTGTGTTACAAGCGCTGACGGTACGGGCAGACGACACCGTTCGTGTGCCTGCAGGAAAAGTGGGTGACGCTGCCCCTCGCACCTGTACACCTGCACCAGCTGCTGCCGAGCTGGTGGCAGCGCCAGGCTGAGCAGGCTGGCACGTCGTAGCAGTGCATTGGGCAGCAGCTGCAGCAGGCATGCAGGGCTGCTGCTCACTCCCAGCACCAGCACAATCGGCAGCCCTGCAGTGCGTGCCTGCAGGCAGCAGAGCAGCAGCAGCGGCATCACCACGGCAGGCGCTTAATCTTGGGACGCAGCAGCACTGCAGGAAAGTGTTGGTGGGACTTTGATCAAAGCACTGTGGACAGTGGGATGCAAAGCTGAGCTTGCCTTCCTGCACCCCTGACGCCTTGCTCCCTCAAGGTTCACATGCCGCGCGAACCAGCGGCACCACCTGCCTCTACACCATGTGGATCGTGCAGATGAGCAGCCCCGCCAACCTTTGCTGCTGGCTTTTCTCGTCACTGCCACGTCACTGCCGCTGTGCCCCCGCCAGCTGCCCCCGCACCTCACTCAGTGCCACCACAAGCTCCTCGAGTGCTTCCAAGTCACCAGCATCGGCCTCTTGCAGGACCAGCACCGGTACACCCAGGCTGCTGCAGCCGCCTCCTCGGGCAGCAGCAGCGCCGCCGCAGCCTGGCCTGCCTGGCGTCCCGGGGGCAGGGCGCGCTCTCAGCTCACGGCCAGCTGTTGCTGGCGTCTCTGCAACCGCTGCTGCTGCTTTGCCGGCTGTGCGTGGCGGCGTGACAGCAGCCGCACCCCCACCAGCAGCAGCAGCAGCAGCAGCAGCAGCAGGGTTGGTCGGGTCACAGTCCAGGTCCATGTCGAGTGCATCACCTGCTGCTGCCCTGCTGCGTGCTTTGCTGCCTGTCTTGGGGGTGCGGTGCCCCCGCGCTGGCGCTGCGGCCGCGGCGCTGATGTCCGCGCCCGCCCCGTACGCGCGCTGCCACTCGTCCTGCCACCAGGCCAGCAGCGCAGGCATGTCATCCGCTGCTGTTGGGCTGTTGAGGAAGCGGCGCAAGGCGCTGTTGATGACCGCCGACAGGCCTGCGGAGGCCTCGCGCGCAGACACCACCGCCACCGGGTGACCCTGCAGGGCAGGGCGCATATGGGTGCTGTTGCTGCTTTGTCCCATGCGCACCTGCTTGCAGAACACCGTTTCCCCTGACGCACAGTCAAGCTCTTGTTGCTGTTGCGCAGGCCAGTAACTTCATGCGAATCCCATGCCCACTACCACCTGCGAAAGCATCACAGCTACTAGGATCCGGCGAGAAAGGCACCAACCGCACATGCATGCCGGTGGCGCTGAGCTGGGCTGCTGAGCTGGACTGGACACCATTGCTCTCGCTGCATGGCCCACCACGCACCTCCTTCTTGAATGTGGCGATGAGGTGCGCATAGGTGTCAGCAGTGTTGGAGCTGGATGCCACAGACAGCACTGCTGTAGGTAGCTGCCGCAGATCTGCTGCTGTGACACCGCCAGCACCTGCTGCTGGTGCTGCTGCTGCAGCTCGGCTTGTGCCTGCTGCTGCTGCAGCCGTGTTGTTGGTGTGAACTCCGTCAGGGTGATGTCGAAGAGCAGGGTCACTTGCAGCTGCCCATCGCTGCAGCTGCTGAAGCACAGGAGCGAGGTGCTGCTCACTCAACTCCTGCAAGTACAATGAGTGCCAGCACAAAATTAACGGCAGCCTGTAGTGCCTGCCCTTTGAACAGGCTTGCCCTCTTGAAGGCTCCTGCATGACTTCGCAGTTACACTATCATATGCCTTAGTACAGACATCAATCCAGCCAATGAGCAGGTCCATTCATTATCTGGTCCCGGCTATAGTGCTTACCTTGGTTGTGCTGTTGATAGCACCCCATGCTGCTTGGAAGGCACTCAGCTGCAGTTGCTGCTCGCTGTGCTCGCCAGGAAAGGATGCCAGATCCAGAGCTACAAAGCAAATATGCGCAGCATGGCTCTCAGAATATCAAATAGAGGCAATGCTGGGTTCTGCTTGCTGCTGTGGTGCCCAGGCAGCAGCAGCAGCAGCGGCAGCAGCAGCAGCAGGAGCAACCAGGCAACAGCAGCACTCTCAGAAGTTTCATGCCGCCATTACTCGCAAATACCTGTTGTTCTCTGCTCCAAGTCTGTAGATGCCTTGCATGTCCGCTGTGTGGGCTTTGAAGGCAGCTCCCGCAGCAAAAGACAGCCTGACCGCTCTTCACCAGCCCACGCGGCCATTATTACTGTGGTTACTAAGAACTTCCATGAACAAAGCTCTGGTGTATGAATGTGGCGTAGGTGCTGCGATCACGTCCAACCTTGCAGCAAAAAAGCGCTGTTCGTGTACACACCCTTGCTTTTATACGTATTAAAAACAATCAAAGTAGTAGCGTGATCTGCACGTGACCGTAAACAGTTCGTTGCTGGGGTCAGGAGGACGGAAAGGCTGTCATATTCAAACCGCGCCAAATTTGAACGGCCACCAGAACAAGTGACAGTGGGCGTGTAATATGGGCGATTCAGATGTGGTCCAGCTATGAATCTTTTGTGTCTTTGAATGCCTTAGAGCTGGCCATCAAATGTACAGCATTGCGGTTGTAACTGCTGAAAGCATGTCTTACACTAGCCACATGTCGATCAATTATTGCGGATGCGTTGCACCCCACAACACCATGATTAATTTCAGGAATGTTGGCTGGCTGATTTGATACTCACTGCTGGGAGGCTCATCAGTCGCGCCACTGAACCATGTCGAAAACACTTACAGGAACACATATACACACTACAACAGCTTATTCTCGTTACAGTGGCATGGGAGCAACACCATGTCGTCAGGTTGCAATTGCACATGTTTGCCAACACGCCAGTGCCGTTGTCAACCTGCCGGCAGGTGTGCAAAGTGCCAAAGTGCGTTGCTGTCAATGCCGTGCAGGCAGTGTGCGTTGTAGCACGCAGGCGCCAGGCGGCTGCGCAGTTGTGTAGTGACAATTATTAACAGCAGCAAACACACAAGCAGGTTCAAGCCGCTGCCTGAAGCACCGTCGGTGGCATCAAATGGTTGTAAAAGAACGGATTTAACGGCTCCTGGGCTCCAGGTAAATGCAAAACTGCGCACCTCAAGCAATGCTGGACCAGGAGACCCCCGCCCGGTTGTGTGCAACTGCCATGGCAGCCTGGCCAGGCTGACCTGATGCACTGGCCCCGATGCATGCCACATGTCACCAGGCAGTTATTGTGAACATTGACAGTTTGACCAAAGTGACGCAGCTACTGCACTACTGCTGCTGCTGTTGCTGCTGGATGGCTGTCTTGATCAGCTGCAGCAGATACTGCTGCTTCTGCTTGGAGTTCTTGACGCTATCCCATTTGAAGTAGGGCACGCTGACCACAGCGTAATCCTTGCTGCCAGCACCCTGTTCCTGTGCTGCGTGGACCCGTCCAGCCGGTGCCAGGCCAAAGGAAGTGGGCGGGTCCATCCACCTCAATGGCCAGCCGCACACCATCTGCTGTCACACCAGCGATGTCTATCGATAGACTGATATCAGGCAGGCACCATCAGGCCCTGCCAGCTGCTCCTGCTGGGGTGCCTGCCGCCAGCACAGCGCCCCTGCTGCTGTGAGCTGCTGGACAGCAGCAAACACCTGACGCTGCAAGTCGCTGGGTGGTTGCGCTGCTGAGGCTGCATGTCAGCCGGCCATAGCTGAACTGCAGCGCTGCAGCTGCTGCTTTGTCAGTGCTGCTGCCAGGCCGGTGCCGCCCACAAGCTGCCTGTCCAGCAGCCATAGGTGCACCTGATGCAGCTGCGCAACACCTTGTACAACAAACTCCCTCCATTGTTTTTTCCTGCTGGCCTTACACATCAGCTGAACAACACTGTCTGCCAGCTGCTGCAGGTCCAGCACTGCCACTGACCAACATAAGTTGCACAGCGCCTGCTCGTCGAGCCGCTTGCTGCGGGTGCTGCTCAGCTGCCACTGCTGCGCTTGCTGCAGCAGCGTGTTCATGAGCTGCTCATCCCTGTGGTCCAGCACTGCACATGCCAGCGCAGTAATGACCAGATGTTGCCCTGTCATGGCTGGCAGCAGCCTGCCCCACTGCTGCTGGCTGTCCAGTGCTGCAAACAGCTCAGCTGGGTAGACCCGCAGCTGTGCACACGCCCACAGGCTGTTGGACACTGCCTGGGGGGTGGCAGCTGGCAACTTGTCCGCAAAGCCTGCCAGCAGCTGCTGAATGTGCTGTGACTGCTGCAGTTGTATCTGCTGGTGGTCAGTAAGCTGCTGCCCATTGTTGGCTACTGCCCAGAGGCTGTTAGCCACATTCTGGGAATCGGCATCCGCCATCTTTCTGCTCAGCTGCTCAATAAGCTGGTACAGCTGTTGGGCTTTCATAGTCCCGCCCAATGTAGCAATTGCCTACAGGGCATTGGCCACTCCCTGGGGCTTGGCGTCTGGCAGCAGCCTCACCAGGGCAGCCAGCAGCTGCTGGAATTGCTCAACCTTCAACTGCCACCCTGCCTTGGCTGCGCCATACAGCACACTTGACACCTGCTGAGACCTGTCGATGTCATCATGCCGCTGCAGAAAGCGGTCCAGGCAGGCGGCAAACGTGCCTGTGCCGGTGTGGCCCAGCAAGCCCAGCCCCCACACCAGCTGCGACAGCTCCTGGCACCGGCACTGCGCCAACACCTGCTTCAGCTGTGGCAGCTGGTTAACATCGCTTAGCAGCTGCTGCACGTCATGCTGCTGCTGAGCACTGCCTGCGAGTCTGCCTGACTGCTGCCAGTTGCCCAGTGTGTTGACTGTTGCTGCCAGGTGGATGGGGTTCATGCTGCTGCCATGCTTCCTCACCAGCTGCTGCAGACCCTCCACTGTGGTGGCCTGTTTGATCCAGACTGTCAAGAGTCTGGGGTGAGGGCCCTGTACAGGTGACAGCAGCACCTCGCAGCTTGAAACCAGCAGTTGCGCCTGCAGTATGCCGCGCTGAAACAATAAAAGGACACATCGACAGCTGAAGCAGCACAGATTTTAAGACACACATACCAACAGACAAGCTTACACATGCGCACCTGTCCACCAGCAGAGGCCGTGCCGGAGTACTGCTGCAGCAGTGCCGGCCTTGCCCATTGCTGCTGCCACAAGCAAGCATGCCACAGGCTATTCCTGTCTTGATGACATGCGCTGAATACGCTGCTGGCTGCTGGCCTGCCTGCCAGCCGCAGGACATAACCAGCAGCAGCACCAGCAGCAACCCTACTAGCAGCTCTGCAGCTGCCTCTGATGATGCTGAACAGCAGCATCACGCCGCGTGCCCGCTGCGGCTTAAGGCAACTGCTTCATATACTGTGCAAAACATGAATCAACACAGTGTGGAGCATCCGTAAGACACTGCACCAGGTCCCGAGGGGCCCTGACTTGACTCAGGGGCCTGCGATCTTTACTTTCGATGTGCTTCTCGGTGCCAGCCGGCGTCGCTCTGAAAAACACAGATCGTTGCATCAAACATCGTGGTTCGACTGGTCTGAGACTGTGCTGCTGTGGTGTGATTTGTATGGCGGCAGCTGAAGAGACAACCGCCCCAGTCTAGATAACAGACAGTCTGCACCAGGGGTGGTAAGTATAGTATACCATAAGTTATGGTATAATATAATAACCCCACCTGATCTGAACTGTTTAGGACCGGGGTGCCAAGCCGGCAGCCAAATGCAGTTAGACAAACCTTCATGATACAGGCCTGTACAGTGTGTTGCGTTTTGTTTCTGATGATATTTGGGGCAGTTCTGGAAGATGTCGGATGGTGTCACCGTGTACTGCTGCTTTTCTTGTCAAGTCTTGGGATGTGCGCAATGCATGTAAACATTCTGGAGCAGTGCTCCCTCCTCTTTCCGTGCCGGCGGGGCGCTGGGGCCGATGGCGCTGATCAGCATCATGATGCTATGGCTTGAATGGGTAATATGATGATGATGAGCCTGTACATGATCAGTTGTATCCATGGTGGAACACGCTCCCAAGGCAGGCGTGGTGCAAGCAGCGCCCAGCCAAGCACATGTGCTGTACAGCAACTACAAACACAACTGCTGCTGAGCCTCTCTGCAGCAGTTGTAGGCTGAGCCTGATTGACCAAGTCGCTCAGCTGGCATTAGGTAGTGATGGTTGCCATTCTAATGCTTGTCATTCAGTGTCACACTTCAGTGACACCAATAGTGGGAGACCAGTGCAGACACCTGACACACCATCTCAAATGCATTATGGTACTGGTGCGGTCACCAATCAATGAATTTCATGTCACTGAAGTTCGTTGAGTGAAGTTTTGCCGATACAGGACCAACGCAGGCCAATGCAATGCAGTTCAGGTACAAAGTATGCACATGACTGATGCAACACTGATCGGCCACAGAAGCCTATACAACAACACATAGGTGCGTGTATCAGGCTGCTGGAAGTATGTGGGTCTGACCAGTGCAACGCTGCAGCCACTGGTGTAGTGCGCAAGGATGCGGCACGTCTGCAACATGCTGGCTGAAAGTCCTACGGCTTCCCGCAGCTGTTGCGGCTGTTCACCGCAGGCTGCCTATGACAATTTAGCAGATCATGTACGCTCAAATGTAAGGTTGCAGAAGGCCACCCATCAGCAGCCAGCAAAATCGCAGTGGTTTGGCCAGAGTCACAATGACTTGCATAGTATCTCGAACAGAGGGCACCCTGCAGCTGACGGGGAAACACGGGGTGGAAGGAACAGTTATTCATAGCTGCTTCACAGGAAGTAGGGTGTGATAGCCTCAGGAAAATTCAGTTTGAGGATCTCTCGCTTGTTGCTCTGGCCATCCTCTACCTTCCACACCTGCAGCATGAGCAGGAGCAGCACGAGCAACAACCAGCAGGTGGCAGCTTGTCAAAGGGCGAGGAGATAGGCCTGCTGAGCGGTGGCAGCAGCAACAACAGATGACGGCCGAGCACACAACCACCACAGCCGGCTAGGTGGGGGCATGCCTGAGCAGGATGCCAGGGACTGGCAAGATGCCAGCATGTTCACGCACCAATGAACTGATATGTATGCTTGCGCAACACCTGCGCTGCAACACCACCGCGCCGGCACGTCCATTGTCACAGGTGCTGATGCGCCATGCGCACCTGCTTGCACTCCAGGATGCCGTCAGCTTTAACCAGGTCTGCGAAGCTGGCCGTGCTGCCGCCCACGCCAAAGTAAAACGACTTGGCGGCTACGTACACCACCCCGTGCGGCGGCTGCAGCACCTGCAAGCAGCAGGCACACACCGCGCAGGCGCTTCACCACAACTGCTGCTGCAGGCATCCGCACGTGGCCTTGAGTTGCAACATTGCGGAGTGCGCAACGTGACGCAAACACTGGGGGTGCTGCAGCGTAGGTGGCTGGTCATCAAACAACACCTACCGACACCAGCACCGGCACCAGCACACAGTCAGAACACACGCATGCAACAGGCCGCGCTCACAGTAGGACCGCCCAAGCCCCTCAACATTGCTGACT
The DNA here is from genome assembly GCA_014080715.1 of Scenedesmus sp. NREL 46B-D3. Taxonomy (NCBI): domain Eukaryota; kingdom Viridiplantae; phylum Chlorophyta; class Chlorophyceae; order Sphaeropleales; family Scenedesmaceae; genus Scenedesmus; species Scenedesmus sp. NREL 46B-D3. The sequence continues at coordinate 10,466 of JACERP010001343.1, read as the reverse complement.
GTCGCACCTGCTTTATGCAGCTGAGCAGCCGCGCTTGGCTTTCTGGGCTGTAGATGGTTTCTGCTGTGAGGATGATGTCATAGTACCCGCCCAGGCCGTGCATGGCCATCATGTGCCCCACAGCCTCCCAGTCACCTGAGCGAGCGATGCATGACATGGTTGTGTACAGACACCTATCAGGAGGCCACACATGTAACCTTGGGCAATTTGAGGCAGTTCAACCGCATGACCAACCAGCCAATGCATGACTATGAATGCCCCACAGCCTTCGAACCACCTGCAGGCTCAACATGCGGCATGATGATCAAATTGTAGGGGCGCGTGCAACTGGCACATGCAATGAGTAAGGGATTACGCAATGGCACGATGAAGCAGCGACCCCTGGGTTGTGTATGGCCAGCATGCGCCCTGCAGCCTCCTGGCACCCTGTACCAGTACTGCGTGATGGTGTGCAGTGTGCAACATGCACAAAGGAGGGCAGGTTTTATGTGTGGCCAGTTCACATGCAACAGTGAGTACTTGCATACAATAAAGTGACCAAGGGCTTCTGAGTCATCTTGGTGTGCATCATCAAGCTGGCGTTGCTGGGCTTACGTACTTATGTGTGTTGTGAGCCATGCCATGCATGTCAGGTGCACACAAGAATGCCACCCGGGGTTGGTGAAGAGCAGCAACCAGGTCAGGCCAAGCATGCCCATCAAGTCTTGAGGAACGTGATCTTCTCCACCTGCCAAGCTCCTTGGAGCGTGAGTGTGATCTGGAACCAACCTTGCAGCAACACAATGGACACGCATGAACACCACAGCATGTCACCAGGCCTCACAGCAGCCGGTACCACCCTGCTCTGTGGTGGACACCTGTGCCCGTCACACAGCACACACCGTGGGCAGCCCTGCGGTGCTGATGCGCACACAATGCTTGGGCATGCCCACCTGCAAAGAAGCGTGCCGCCTCTCTGCACGCGCCCTGCTGCAGACGTGCCAGGTTGGCCCGCATGTTGGGTATGGTCAGCGAGGTGATGACCTGCTTGTTGAAGTCCTGCAGGCAAGGAAGGAAAATGGACAGCAGCAGCAGCAGCAGCAGCAGCGGCAGCAGCAGCAGCAGCAGGTTCGGCATACTGTGCTAGGCTCGCTGTTGCAGTCGATCAGTGACAATGATGCTCAACTGCAGGCAAAGCTGGGTTGCGTGCTGTTACTCGGGCGCACCTGGTAGTGCACTGCTGCGCCCGCCAGGTGGCACAGCACGCCAGGCAGGCCATGACCACAGCCCAGCTCCAGCACTTTCTTATGCTGCAGCCAGCAGCAGCAGCAGCAGCAGCAGCAGCAGCAGCAGCGACAGGGCAAGCACGTAGAGGGTGAACAGCAGCGGGAGCAGCACGAGCACGCACCTACTTGGCGCAACGACAGGAGCATTGCTTGCACAGCTACCCGCGCATATGCCCTGCACGTATGGCTGCTGTAGGCTGTAAGCGCATGTGCTCATGTTATGCATGTCTGCTGTGGTGCTGGAGTGCCAACACCAGTCTGCATGCTGCTGCCATGATTTCCTGTTCTTGCAGCTGCTGCTGCTCTTGCTGCTGCTGCTGCTCTTGCTGCTGCTGCTGCTCTTGCTGCTGCGTACTTCACCCCGCACCCGTAATGAGCTGCTTGGTGAGTGCTCCTGCAGCAGCTGTGGTGTGAGCTGGTGCTGCTGTATGAGGAAGTTGCACAGGTCGACAGCACCCTCCCACAGCTTGAAGCCGCCTGCAGCACGCAACATGGCAGCACATGCAGGCACACGCACACACAACTTGCGGCAAGACTGAGCATTAAAAATAATTGAGATGGTTGCTGGTCGGATGCCAAGCTGGCAGACGTGGTGTCAGCCTGGCTGAGCAATTGAGATGTAACGGTGTGATAGCCTGGCTGAGTGGCTGGCGCTGCTGCTGAATCAGCAGTGGCTGACAGCCATGATGGCACGCCAGCCAACACATGTGTGAATGCTGCTGCTGCTGCTGATCTGTATGCACCTTCATACTTGCGTGGCACCAAGTCACTGGCTTGTAGCTCAGGTTCTGCCAGTGCTGCTGCAGCCTGCTCGCTGGTCACCATGCCCTGCAGGGAACCACCAGGCAGCATGAGGTATGTTGACAAGCAACCAACGCTGCTACGCGCACGCTGACAGCGGTTAGATGACAGCTGCTACCAGGCAGGCCCTGCCCTGAGGGATTGGCCTGCTGGCACCAGGGTTGACTGCTCGCACAGCTGCACTGCACTAAGGTGAACATGCTGGCAACGCAGGTGCTGAATGCTGCTTGAGGCATGCTCGTGCACGGCTAGCGGCAGCACTGTAGCTTGGTGCGACGTCTGCTGTATTCAGCTACCGCTGCTGCTTCTGCTGCTGCTGTCACCTGCCTTGAGCAGTGCCACTTCATTGTCAAACGTCACAACTGTTGGCTGATCTGTCACCTGCGAGCACAGCAGGAAGCATGTGGCATCCGCATGACCGTGCTGAGTGCTGTCCAATTTACTTAGTGCATGCTTCGGCAATTCAATTGGGCATGCAAGTGTACCTTCAGCCCCTGCTGCTGTGGCACCTCTTCTGCTGTCACACCGTCCTCCGTTGCGCTAGTGTATGCTACAGGATCACTGTTGGCTCTTGAGCCAACAGCTCCAAAGAAGTTGAAGGAAAACTTTTCCATGCCTAGCTGCACCAGTAGCACACGAAATGCAGCCAAGAAGAACTAGCGGGAAGTCATGCCTGGCAAGGTGACAACTGCTTTTGCGCTGCTGCTGTGCATACAAGGCCATCAAGCTGCTAAGGTGCAGGATGTTCAGGTATTATAATGCCGAGTGGCTGGTTCGGGTCACTTGGTGATCACCCGGACCACTAAACTGCAGGAACGTTTCGGGTTTTGCGTGGGGGTGCCGGCGGTGTCGTTGATAGCGACAACGCTCCCGAGATCATCAACATTTTTATTCTGCTCTTCGCGATCTGTTTCAGCTATTACATACACACAAAAGTTGATCAAGATGGTTTCGTTTGATGCCGCAAAGGAGTTCCTGAAGGCACAGCACCTGGCTCCTTTGCTCTCTGAAGTGCAGCAGCAGCTGATCACGCTGAACAAGTGGAGCACTGTTGGTCAGGCTCTGCAGGTACGTGATCCGCAACGCGTGCTGGCATCCGTGGCTTGCGGGAAGCTGTGTTACTGAGGCACATGCTGGCGTATCCCAGTATCGCGAGCCAGCAAGCAGCTACTTTAACACCACATCTATCAAATATGTCGATGGGTTTTACGTTCAGATCAGCGTTATTGCCTAGGTCAGGAACTGACCCCTTTGTTCTGCTGTCTTCTGCTGCTGCTGGCCTGCTACACCTGTACCACAGACCCTGGGCAGCCGCAACATCCTCAGCGCCCCCGTGCTGGATGAGGATGGCGAGTACTTCGGTTGCCTGTCTGTGAACGACTTGCTGAAGAGCTTGTACAAGGGTGAGCTCAGGCTGCTATGCAACAGGCATGCAGTACGGAGCAGTACAGGAGTCTGAAAGCAGCTCAAAGGCGCTGATCATAACCCAGCATGGTCACCAGGCAATACTGCATTGATCACTGACGGTTCCTCTGTTCTGTGCTGCTGCAGTGCTGGCTGCCAAGGATCCAGAGTGGTTTGAGAAGATCGACAGCATCAGCCCGAGCGACATCATTGCTGTCGCTACTGAGTTCACCAAGCAGACTGTTGACAAGGTCCAGCACGGTGAGCAGCTGCAACTGTTCTGCTCCATATGCTTGACCCGGGTGCGGATGCAAGGCACTCGGCTCAAGCAGCGCAGCGGGCTGTGCCTGCGCATGCGAGTCATCAACCCTAAACCCTCCTGATGTTATTTGCAAGCTTAAAGCGGGGGGTTGTGTGCATCTATCATAGGTAATGCAATCCTGTTGCTGCGCTCCACGTGGAGTGATGTTACTCTGCTGTTGCTGTTGCGTGCTGTGCAGCTGGTGACCTCTGGCTGCTGAATGCTGACGATGCCAGCACACTGCTGGACGCTGTGATGGAGTCCTTCAGGATCCAGGACCGTGCGGTGAGCAGCATCTGCTTGCAGGACACTGCTGGGTACCAAGCAAGCACCTGGTTTGATCTTGCAGGGGAGTGCAGTCGGTCATCTGCTGCTGGCTTGCGGGAACCTATGGATGCAGCAGCGGCGTTCGCAGGAGCACCAGCTGACATTGGCTGAGCAACTGAGTGCCAGATTGGCGTGCGACAGCTGATGGTCGCGTAAGTGTGGGCAGGGCGTCCAGCAGCGTGTTGCTTTGCATGCCTGCAGGCGTGCGACAGCGCAGCCATGTGTTGCGGCGTCAACAGACCACGTGCGTGCAGCATCCTCTGCGTGGCCTGGCGCTTCTTGCTCACGACGCCGCGTTGGATGTATCTGTCTGTCCGTGCAACAGGTGCACCACCGCCTGTTTGTGTGCTCCAACGCGCACGAGCAGAAAAGCAACACTGTGGCCAACACCACAGTGATCAACATCACACCTGGCAGTGAGCGCCTGTCTGCAACCGGACTCAAGGTGCGCGAGACGCTACAGGTACCTGGCCACGCTGGCTCGCTTGCCGCGCAACAGCGGCCTAGGTTTGCAAGCGTCATTGCTATTGCAGCTGCTGCAGCACATCGCAAGCTTTCGCATGAAGAACAGAAGCAGTTGCAACTAAAGCATTGGCACATATCCCCGTTAGTACAAGGATGTCATGCACACAGGTTATGGAGTATTGAAGCATTGACAACCCTCCCTTGTGTGTTACAAAGCAGTGAAGGCAAGACAGGCAGCGCCGTCAGCAATATGTTGGGGCAACTGGAGTTGCTTGGTGTATGTACATATGAGCATTTGCACAGCAAGTCGCCAACAGCTGTACTTCAAAAGCAGTGAGTTATCGCAGTTATGTTTGCGTTGGCTGTGTTGTTGACTCGTGCCTTTGCCACCTGCCTCTGTTCTGCGCTGCTGCCGTTGCTCCAGGTCACCCATGTGGTGAGCCAGAGCGACGTGGTCAAGCTGCTGTGGGCCAACAAGAGCGTGCTGGCGGACGCCCTGTCGCAGACTGTGGAGCAGCTTGAGCTGGACGATGTGAGTTTCATCACTCATCCTAGCACACAGTACATGACAACTCACACACGGTCCATTTGGGGGAAGTTGGATGCTGTGTAAGCTGCCATGTGGCGGGCAGCAATGCGTCATCAGCATGCAGCCTGTGCTGCATTTCTTTGTAGTCAGTGCCTGCACCTGCAACATTGCAAGCTACCCATCATTCCTTCCCTCCCCTTGAAGCATGCTTCCAGTGCCCAACAGACTCTGCTGCTGCTGCTGCTGCTCCTGCTGCTGCTGGCTGCCTTCCCTGTTTGCGTGCTGCTCGCGTGGCCCTGCAGGGCAGCGTGTATACTGCGCCTGCCAGCATGTCCACGCTGGAGGCGCTGAGCCAGATGGCGCGCGACCACAAGAGCAGCATGGGCGTGACCGACCCAGCCAGCGGCAACCTCATCGGCAACCTCAGCGTGTCCGACCTCAGGTGAGCGGCGACACTGCACAGCTGCTGCAACAAGGCGTGCTGTGCTCGTAGCATCCGATGCTGTCACGGTCAGTGCTTTAATGTACAGTGTTGTTCACGTCCGGTGAGGGGTGGCTCTGCACTGCTGATCGGCAAGAGCTTGGAGTGTTTGCTGTTCTCTTGTGGTTTGCTGAAGTGCTCCTCTGGCTGCTGTGTTGCAAGCTTTGCAGCTACAGCAGTAATGCACGGTTTGTGCTTGTGCTGGGCTCACATGTGTTCATTGTAACAGCCCGTGATGAGGCGTGTTGTGCCCATTTTCTGTTGACGGCTCCTGACTCGTTCCTATGTCGTCACAGCTGCGGCGGCGTGTGCCCTAAGCATTTGGATGCATTGTCCTGGCAGCCACGCGATGCCGTGCCGCCAGCCGGTGTTGCGCAGTGTACGTCGGTGTCACAGCCCGTCACAAGACGCTGACTCCTGGCTCCTGCTGCTGCTGCCGCCTGCTGCTGCTGCTGCTGCTGCGCCTGGCTGCAGGGGCCTGACCATCGAGGAGTTCCCGCTGCTGCTGCTGTCTGTGGGCGAGTACATCGCCGTGCGCCGCGAGCTGGGCAGCCTCAGCAAGGCCGATGCACTGGCCGGCAAGCGCGCTGAGGTGGGGCAGCTGCGGCGCGGATGGCAACATTGCGCCTGGCGCTCACAGCAGGCTGCTGCAGCCGCTGCGTGCTGGGCAGATCCCGCAGGCATTTGTACAGCAGCAGCAGCAGCAGCGCAGGGACGAAAGCATACGCACGGTTGGTGTCATGCATGTCCACCCGTGATCATGCATGCATCGCTGTGGCGCTACCTGCGAGCAGCCTGTGTAGTAGCAGGCAGGCATGGCGATTAGGCTAGGCGGCATCTGGTAACCCTTGCTGTGCTGCTGTCTTTCCCTGCAACGCAACAGGCCGCCACTGCCGGCAAGTGGGGGGAGCTGCTGTCTGGCGCCCCAGCCATCGGCGTCACCGGCACCTCCTCATTTGAGAGCGTGCTGGAGATGCTGGCGGTCAAGGGGCTGCACCGCGTGTACGTCACAGACGCTGCCGGCAAGCCCGTCAGCATCATCACCCTCACTGATGTGCTGCGCCTCATCACCAGGCCGCCCCCACCTCCCCCTGCTCCTGCAGCAGCTGCTGAGCCCATGAGTGATGATGACGATGAGGATGATGACGAGTAGGCAGCATGCCGTGCTGAGTCAGCAGCTGCAGCAGCGGCAGGGCGTTGCAGCAGCTGCAGCGGGTATGCAGGGTATCGTTGCAGTGTTGCGGATCTGAGTGTACAGTGCTCGTTTCGCTGAGCTGTGCGTGGTATGTAGCAGCGTGCTATTTGCTTTGCTCATGCTGTGTTGGTGGCTTGAGCGCTGCAGGTGTGGATGTGTGGCATGCGTGGCCCAGCTGCCTGGTTGCTCGAGTGCAGGCAGGTTGCATTTCTTGTGTGGAACGCATCAGGGACTTGCTGATGCTGTGATCGACGTCTGCTGCGTTTACAGAGTCAAGCGTTGTCTTCAACAACAAACGGTGCTGCAGGTGTTGCCTTGTAGACGAGTGTTGTAATGTTGAAACTGGCCATGGCGGCCTGCCAACTATGGCGCACACATCTTTGCCTTTTGTGTCTGCTGATTGGCCGATCGGACTTGTTGTAAGCAGAACTTCTGCTTGAAGGTTGTGAGCTGTTTATTTTTTTTGTGTGAACGGTCAGTGACCGTGGTGCAGCACTGACAAAAGCAGCATCATAGCATGCACAACAGTTTACTTTGCGGCTGTCACAGTCGCGAGTTTGCCACATGCGGCTGTCGCATCTGGGTACTGTGTGCTTCCTGAACCGATCAGCAGTGGCAGGAGCGACAGTGGCAGCTGGCTTTCACTGTTTCACCAGGCTGGCTTGTTGCCTGGCAACGCCCTTGTTTAGTGTGGGCTTGGCAGCAGTGTAATCAAGCCTTGATTGACTGTACGGTGCGGTATGCGTGTCGCTGCAATGATCAGTGCAGATTCGGCCGTCTCACACGGCCCTGACGCTCTACATGCTGCATGTCAGAGTGCCACTTCCCAGAGCTTCACCACTGGTGAAGTGCTTCACCAGTGCTTCTTCTTGACATGCAACCTGTACAATCTGCAAGATAGTTCACAGACGACCTTGATAGCTCGCCGTGATTCCTTGACAGCAATCTGCGCTGGAAATTCACTTTGACAGTATCAACACACCCATGGTGGGCCGCATCATGATGGCAGCATGTCAAATGCGTGCAAGCTTGTGACATGTCGTGAGATTGCCGCCCTGCTGATCAATCAGGGGCTAACTTAAGTGCTAGAGATCTAGCTTTAGATTGAGGAGAGTTACATGGGTGTGCACGTCGGAGACGGAACACTTCGAGGACTGCAGCGCGCAGGACACGAGAATGAACCACAAAAAGCCTCAGAGAAGCAATTTGCAGCTTCCTCACCCAAAATAACACAAACTCTGCGCAGAGAAAAAGCATCAGGACGGAACAAAAGGTGTCAATGTCAGCGAAATAGGATTGGAACATGCAGACATGGCAACAACTAGCAGGTACTGGGCACCTCGGTGCTCCTGCTTCAGGTGTTGAAGACATTGTACAACATGATGATCAACATGATCAAAACTCTCTGCTACCAGGACGCGCACAAAGCAACAGCATAACCCGCAGCGCCGTGGCACCACAGGCACCTGCCACCCTACTGATGTGTCTGGCAAGGCCACACCCCTGGCAATGGCACCTGCCCAACACACCTACTGGCTGACACAGGCTGCATGAGAGTACTAACAGCACAAGACATGCAACCACATGTAGCAAAACGGATCAAAGAGCAGAGGATGCAAGAAATAACCCCAATTCATGCTATGACGCAGAGGCCAAGTCCCTTCTTGGTGCTAGCTGCAGCCGGCCTTCAACCACGCGTAAAAAGGGGTGATCAGCTGGCACAATATCCAGCCAGGTCAAGGGTGCCGCCTTGATGACCATGAAGTCAACCAGCAGCTCCCAAAACCTAGCCACCGCCGCCTTCTTCTTCGTCTGCACCAGCTCATCAAGCTCCTGCTGTCGCCGCTGCTGAAGCTGTAGCTGCTGCTGCTCTCTGTGCTGCCTCACTGCCTCATTATGAGCCAGTTGCGCAGCTGAGGGAGTAGCAGGCTGCAACAACTGAGTGATAAGCTGCTGGTCAGCAGGTGGCGCCCGGGCAGGGCCACCTGCTGGACTGGCAACAAGGTCATGCTGCCTGTTTAGCACATGCTGTAGGTTGGCTGCCCTCCTGCCAACATCCATAGCATTGAAGGCCGCCAAACACACGACACGCCACACGCCTGTGAGCACACTCCGCCCACCATGCGGCGGTTGCATGAGCCAAATATGCTGCATACTTAAAGCTGAGGATCCAGGCGTGCGAGTGCACCATGCTGTAGGCAAATTCTCCACTATGGACTGTACCACCGCTTGCGCAACAGGGCAGTGCCAGTAATGGTGGTCATACCCAGGCATACACGCACCACACAAGCAAGCACGCTGCACGCCCGGCATTTGAGCAGCAGTAGGTACACCATTCAACACCACACGCCAGAACACCTCTTTGATGCGGTTATCCAGCGCAACTTCCACAGTTTACGCTGCGCAGCGGTCACACTACCAACACCATCCCTAGTCGCTGCTGAATTTGAGTTATTGAGTGCAAGGACCACAAACTGACGTTTCCGAGCCTGCTGCTCAACACGCAAATTACGCAGCTGCAAGGCGGTAGCTGTCTTCACGGACAGCCGCCTGATGGAGCAGGGCTTGCCTGCAGGCAACAAATACCAGCCAAGCCGTGAGACCAGCATGCATTCAACAATTTGTTCTGCCTCAGATGGCACTGCAGGAGCAGAAGGCAGAACAGCTGGCCAGCCTGCTCTTGCTGCCTCGCTTGCAGCAGCTTGAGTCCATGCAAGAGGCACATTATACAGCAACAAGTTGAGGTCATCAAACTCGCCCTCAGCATTGCTGCTGCTGCATGGGATAAGAGGGTGGGGCAGTTTGGCTTGTACCACACGTTCAATCACACGATGAGACCTAATCAAATCCCCAAGTGTACGAACGGTGGGCCTGACCTTCCCGCCCGTGTAGTAGAATGCACCTCTAGCCGGCGGAACAGGCAACACATGCAAACCACCCGGCCTAGCACCAAGGATACCCCCAAGCAGGAAACAATTGGCAAAGACAGGGGCCAGAGCACACCAAGGCCCAGGCTGTAGAACCGGGGCACTGGAAAGAACAGCCATCTGCTGGCGCAATTGACCCAAACCTGGGGACGGCTGCCCTGGAGGCAGGGGCGGCTGCGTCTGCAAAGGCTGCTGCTGCTGCTGCTGCTGCTGGCTGCTGCTGGCTGCTGCTGCTGCTGCTGCTGCTGCTGCTGCTGCTGCTGCTGCTGCTGCGTGCTGCTGCTGCTGCTGCTGTTGCGGCAGCGTATGCCGCTGCTGTAGCGGCAGCGCTTGCTGCTGCCGTGGCGGCAGCGGTTGCTGCTGTTGTAGCGGCAGCGCTGGCTGCTGTTGCTGTTGTTGCTGTTGTTGTTGCGGTTGCTGCTGCTGCTGCTGCTGTTGCACATCACACACATCCCCCAGTGCTTGCAGCCCAGAGATCATGCGGCGCAAAGGTGGCGGCGGCACCCCAGCCCACTCAGCTGGTGATTGGGTGTCAGCTGCGCAGTCAAAAAGAGCCAGAGGCCCCACCAACAACACTTGGAGCGCAGGCAAGCTCTGCCAATGTTGACCCATGGAATGTCTGTATCATGAGGCGCAGTAGCAAAGAACGCCCCCCACCACGCATGTCGAGCAACCATATGCTCATACCAAGGCAACACACCAAAGCCACCATCAGCTGGTCTGCCAACAAGAAGTCGCGCAGGAATGCCGGTGAACTTTCTAGTGACATCC
>JACERP010001342.1:0-22346 GCA_014080715.1 Scenedesmus sp. NREL 46B-D3 | reverse complement strand
AGCAGCAGTGTAGGTTGCAGCAACAGCAGCAGGGCGGCTGAGAAGCACATGCAGCAAGTTCAGCAGGAGTTAAGGATGCAAGCCAGTCCTTGCCTTGACCACTCACAGCAACAGCAGCGACAGCAGCGGCAGCAACAGCATCTTGAGCTTGGTGCTGATAAAAACGATGAGGGGGAGGGCATATATGCCAGTAGCAGCTGCTGCGGGTGTCTTCCTTCTTCAATGCATGGTCATGGAGCAGCAGCTACAGCCATGCAGCATCAGCAGCAGCCTCAGCAGTCTTACAGCATTTTAAGGACAGGCGGAGGCTACCAGCCAGGGCTCAAGCACGCCGCAGCAGAGTCGGCGGAGGGCCTGCTGCGCTGCGCAGCGCTACACGGCCAGCTGCTAGCAGCCACTGCAGCAACAGGCAGCAGCAGCTGCACCGCCAAGCTGATTGCTTCACTGCCCAAGGAGGTGGTAGCGATAATGCGGGACTTTACAGGCAGCATTGCTGTGTGGAGTGTCCGCTCGCCAACGCGGCGCGCTGCGTGTCTGGTGCTGCTGGCGCGGGGGCTCCACAGCCAGCTGCACAAGCTGGCAGCCCTGTGAAGGCTGCTGCTGCTTGGGCTGGCGGTGATGCTGACGTGCTGCTGCAGCCGCTGCTGGCGTGGCATGTGCTGGAAGGGCTGCTGGTGCTGCTCAACAGGGTGAGCTGCCAGGCTGTGAGAGCAGCCACACACAGCAGCTGGCTTTGGCGACAACCTGACCAGTGGATAAATCAGCTACATGACATGCAGTGCAGCGGTCTCTGCATAGCACAGCTGAACGGAGGCCAGCAAGCCACTGGCTGCTTGCAATCATTTGCTGTGCTGCGGTTGCTTGGGCAACAAGGACCGGGCACCACGCCGTGTTGGCTGACCGTGTTGGGTGTGACCTGGCTGCAGGCGTTCCTGCAGCGTGAGCGCAGCAGGCTGCAGCAGCTGAAGGCGCGCTGCGACAAGCAGCTGGCGGCAGCACAGCGGCGCGCGGCAGCAGCAGCGAGCCTGCCCCAGGTGCTGCAACAGAGCCAGGCGCAGCACCTCAAGGGCCAGCTGCAGGCGGCGCGGCAGGCGCTGGCAGCGCGGGAGAAGGGCCAGGCTGCCGCTGTGCTCAAGGTGGGCGTGTGTCGATCGTAGGTAGGACAGCAGCTGCAACTGCTCAAGGAGTGTACACGCACATGTGCGGTGGTAGCTTACGGCCTGCGAGCTGCGCAAGGGCCGTGTGTGAGTGCTTGTTCTGTGTCTCCAATGATGCTGCAGCAGCACTTTGTGGTCAGCGATGCATCGACAAATGTCGCCGCATGCATGTCAGCGACACGCACCCTGCGCTGCTGCCGCCTGCAGGTTGCCGAGCGCGGCTACCACATGGGCCGGCAGTGGATGAGCAGGCAGCGCAGCTGCGGCATCAGGAGGCACAGCGGCAGCAGCGGCAGCATGCAGTGTGGGCCTGAGGCCCGGCTGCAGGAGGCGCAGCAGCAGCAGGCGGCGCTGCTGCAGCGGGTCTCAGATGCCTTTGTCAGTGGAGCACAGGTGGGGTCGTGGAGTGGGTGCTCTGAGTTTGCGGGGCTTGCTGTGTGTATCTTGATTCATGCACATCGTAAAAGGCCAGCCATTGTGATGGGCACGCACCAGCAAGCCAGCCGTGCGTGACTTAAAGTCACGAGGGCGTGAATTGTTGCCTCGCACTTCGCGGAGGGTTGGACAGACTGGTTGCAAGTGTCCGGAGACTGATGTCATGCTGCTTGTTGCTGCATGTTTCCTCTGGTAACTGCTGCCTGCAGTGGCAGAGCTGCCAGGCTGCTGAGTGGCTGCAGCAGCTGCTGGCAGCAGTTCAAGATGCTGAAGACACACTGGCAGAAGCCGCAGTGCAGGCAGCAGATACTTGCTGGAGTGGCGTGTGCCCGGGAGTGCAGCTGCTGTCTCGTGAAGCGCAGCAGGTGGCTGCTAGGTTACGGGACTTTGTGGCAGCAGCACTGGATGAGGTTGGGGCGGCAGCATCAGGCGCAGCAGCTGATGAAACGTGCCACAGTGAGTGTGAGTGAATCTGGAGTGAGGGTGCAGTGGCGTGCTGGTGCAGGAAGAAGAAGAAGAAGAGGGGCTGGTGCAGGTGCTGTGATGTGTCCAGATTGTGGTTGCACAAGACAAGGCTGCCGCGTAGCGCCATTGCCAATCAGCCACCCTCAGGAGTGGGTGCGTCATTGTGCCCTGGCCGGTTTGTGCCATGGATGCGTTCACCAAAGCTGCACTCGCGCGGCTGCGTGGGGTCTGTTCAGCGTCAATTCTTTTGTATTGTCCGCACCTAGGGTGCGGGAAGTATTGTAGGTTCTGAGGTTTATGTTGTTGGAGTGACAAGCAGGGTGCAAAGTGGTGGTTATCTGTCATGCACTGACCATGCATGCTAATCAAGACAGCTGGTGAAGCTTGTATAGTGTTTATTCATAGCTGCTCCCATGTGCTAGCAAGCTGTGGCAGTGTTCGAAGCATCTTAAGTGGCTTGCCGGTGCAGAGGGAAAGTGTCGCAAGTGACACTGCAGCAACGCTGCATGGCAGGCTCCGGATCTTTTACAATGCTAAAGAGCATATGTACTGTATGGTGCTGGTTGCTGCTGCTGCAGCATGGCGCATTGGCGGGTGAGTGTCACCAGCAGCTGTGCTCTGCTCAATCAACGGACACGGCATCAACATAAGTATCCACTTGTGCTGAAAAGTGTTTGTGTAAGCGATCTGGTTGGTTATGCTCAGCCGTGAAGTCCAGCAATCACACCCATCAGTTTCACCCAACTCTTGTAGCTCGTCGGGCAGTATCGTCAGCGACGCCTAGTCCCACAGCAGCAAACACATTGGTGCTGAAATGTATGGCTGTGGCGCACTGTTTTCACATCTTCGCTGCTGCTGCTGCTGCTGCTCACCACACCTGTTGCACCTGCTGCTGCTGCTGCTGCCCGGCCAGGCAAGCTGACCATCAGGGGCAATCAGGTGCTGGAGGATGGCAAGCCAATCAAGATGCATGGCATAAACTACTTTGGTGAGCAGCAGGCCTTTCATCCACATTTCCTGCATCAGTGTGCCTGGCTCTGCAGGAAATATAAGCAGCTGTGCATGCGAGCAACAAAGAAAGAGCGCATGAATCGCCAGAAAGCGGGCTCCTTCCAGGCCTGCCATGCATGCTGCCAGCTCTTTATGGAAATGAAGGCAATAGCTTGCTTGGACAATCTGCAATGCAGCAACTTCCTGCAGTACTCATACTGCGCAGCCTGCTTAGTTGGCGAGCTGTGTGTGACTGCTGCGTGCGTCCTCCTCCGCAACGCAGGCTTCAACAATGAACAGACGATGGTGGATGGGCTGTGGGCAGGTGCGGCCAGGCATACCCCAAAGAGGTGTACGCAGCACAAGTTGTTCTGTTTCGTAGCAGCGGCAAGCAGCAGCAGAGTAGCAATAAGTGGCGACACCGCTGCGCTACAAGGACTGGGGAAGGCATGGTTGCAGGCTCACCCCACACAGCAGCACATGCAGCAGCAGTGGTGCCAGTGGTGACCGCATTGATAGCAGTGACACCTGCAGCCATGCAGCCACGAGCAGCCTGTGTGCGCCGACGCTGGCCAGGAGTGGCTGCACAGCTGGTACAAGCCATGCTGCAAGCCCCCAAGCTGTTTACACAAGCCTGAAGATGTCATACCATCTGATGTGAATTTTTTATCGTGCGGGAAGCGACAGCTGGCTGCAGCATAGTCAGCATGTTCAAAGCTACTGTGTTCAGTAAGGCAGCAGAGTTGAACAAACAGCATGCGCATGGGGCCTGCTGACATGGGGAATACCATGGAAGTGGCTGGGCAGCTGCTGCCGGCTGCTAGGACTGGTGCATAGCTGTGGCCAGCAACGAGGCAGAATGCGCAGCCTTGCATTGCATTGCAGCCATGTCACATACTGAGCATCGCAGCTGCCTGTCTGCGCGTGTGTTCCGCATGCAGGCAAGACCAGCTTGACCAAGGACTTCAGCACACAGGTGAGCACCCGCCACGCATGTCGCCTGCACCTCCTCCGTGCACGCAGCTGAGCGGCCTGGCTGGGGAACCTCGATGCAGCACACTCTCTGGTGTGCTATCTAGTGTCAGATGCTGCAGCCATGCACCATATGCACCACCCACATGCTGCAGCCGGCAGCAGGTGCAGCCAGGGCAGGGTGTTCTGGGTTCTGAGCCGCCCATGCGTGGCCGCAGTGGCCTGAGTGCCGGGTGTGTGCCCTGCTGCACTGTGCAGGTGTACCGCCAGCAGCTGCTGGGGTTCAATGCGGTGAGGCTGCCGTTCAGGTGAGCAGGCGCGTGCTGGAGTGGGGAGTTATACGGTGCATGCATGCAGCAACCATGCAGGCATGTTTGGCATCCACATTCAAAGCAACTCAGGAATGCCGTCAGTCGCTGCTCGTGTGTGCAGGTCACGTGGAGGCTGGCGTCAATCCACCCTGCAGTTGCGCGACATGTCACATGGCCTGGGTTGCCTGCCTGATCAGCAAGAAAGTGGGCCGCAAACGGCAGGCGCAGGCAGCACCGCAGTGCAGCTGATGCAGGACCGCTGCGCAACATGCGATGCGTCTTTGGCGCTGACGCGTGTCTGCTGCTGCTGCTGCCGCTGCTGCAGCTTCAAGGACTTCAACCTGCCGGGCAGGACGGACTACAACTGGTGCACGCCTGCCAGCGAGGACGCCATTCGCAAGAGCGTGACACCACCAGGTGGGCAGCTGTGGCCGATGACGCGCTCCAAACACAATTCTGTAAGTACATGCCAATGCTCGTGCCTGATGATGCGGCATGCCCTGGCAGTTGCAGATGGCGGGAGCTGCTGTGCAAGTGGCTGGCAGCTGGGTGGGAGGGCCAGGGGCTTCACAGAAAGCCTGCTCACCCTAGAATGCCCACTGATTGTGCCCGTGTGCACAAAAGCCTACCTGTCGACATGCCCGTGAGGGCACAGGCGCAGTACAGACCAGGTGTCTATGTGTGGGGTACCAAGCCTCATTTGTGGCGCTGCAGGTGTCGACCCCTATGCCAAGCCGCTGCCGAAGCCTCGGGTGGCGCTGACAGTTGGCGACGGCCGGTGCAACCTGGGCATGCCAAACAACGTCTTTGACCGCTTCCTGTGGGTCATTAACCTGTACGCACGCGCGGGCTTCAAAATTGTCATCGACAACCAGTGAGTGCACCGTCAAACTGCGCCTGTCAATCCCGACACAGCGAGGCGTGCAGGCGCTGTGGACTGGCAGGGCTGTGTGCTTGCCTCAGCAGCCGGCAGGTTTGGTGCGGCTGCTGGCAGCCAGACGTTGCCTGCAACACCTCGTCAGCTGTTCTGCTGCGGGGGGGGGGGGGGGCTGCTGCTGATCCATGTGAAGTTCAGTGTGAACAGTGTGAACACGACATGCTGTGCATGCAGCATGTATGGGTGTTGCAGCCATGCGCTCATGAGGTGCACCCTCAGCCGGGCCGCGTGGTGTCGTGTGCGCTGCTGCCTGCAGCGTGTGGCTGGAGGACCCCACCGCGTACGAGGACCCCGACGCCTGGGTGGCTGGCTGGACGCGCCTGGCAGCAGCCGTCAGCAAGGTGGGGGCGCACGCGGCGACCTTGCACGGCTGTAATTCAACAGCAGCAGTGACTTGCTGACACTTGCTGCTCCTCTGTCACCGTGGATGAACCAAGCCACGCACAGCGTGGTCGCAGCCTGAGCATCGGCTGCAGCTGCATGGTGCTGGACGGCATTGTCAGCATGGCAGCTGCTACAGCACGCAGGTCAGGCCTGCCGCTCACTCATGTCCGCCCGACACGGCGCCGGCGGCTGCTTGCAGGACCCTGTGTCACGGGGCGTGGTCATGTACGACCTGGTCAACGAGCCAGACAACAAGAAGATCTTCTGGAGGGTGAGTCGCTTTGCCAAGCTCTAGCGCCAGGCTCTCAGCGCTGGGGTCTCATGCCTGTGGGCGGCTTGCAGGGGACCACACAGCGGCAGTCGCCAGGCTCCCGAGCAGCCGCCACGGATGGCTCTCTGCCTGCCGACAGCCCAGCCGGTGCCGGTCAGCACGCAGCCCGCGGACACCCACAGCTGCAGGTGGCGTCGACAACACCCTGGCTCACGTGCAACTGCTGTGCAGGCTCGATTCGGCCGTCCCGCGCTGGCCAGCCTGTACCTGCGTGCCATGGACGCCATCCACAAAGTGCAGCGCGACGCCATCTTTGTGCTGGAGGTGAGGCGCATGCCTCATGGCTGCCTGGCTGGAGGTTGGTGGCATTGCAGGGCCGAGCACACGGGCTCAACACCAGCAGCTTCACGTAATTCACGGGCAGCTTGGCTCGCGTCTGCCAGTCCGCTATGCGGAGTTGAGGGGCGTGGGCAGCATCAAGGGAAGACTGACGGCATCGTGGCAGGATGAAGCTGCTGTGTCGCCGACCCTGCTTGTCCAGCGCAGCAGCGCCCACTGTTGGCAGTTTGAACACTTGGATGTACAGCAGACAGGCAGTTCTGACTTTGTGCTGCCTGTTTGTGGTGCCTGTGTCGTCTTGTTGTTGCCTGATTGTCATGTGTGCCAGTTTCAGAGATAAGTGATGTACCAACCATCTGCTGCTGCTGCTGCTGCTGCTGCTGCTGTTGCTGCTGCTGGTGTTGCTGCTGCGCGCTGTGCAGGGCACCGGCCAGATTGCTTACGCCATCCCCTCCGGTGACGGCTTCGTGACGGACTCGCGCGTCATCAACGGCTTCAAAACGCAGCTCATGAAGACCAGCCGGTACGAGATCACAGGTGCGCCCGCTGACGCTGTGCGTGCGCATGTGCAGAGCCGAACGCACAACGCATCTGGCGTGTGTACCTGGGCTGAGCGCGCCCAGCCGCACAGCCGCACGCATGCGCCACCACACTGCTGCAGCATGCAGCAGGTGCTCTAGTGCCCGCAGGGCCGTCTGGCATGAGCAGCTGCAGAGCAGAGCCTCAAAGCTCTGTTGTGCTGTGGTGTACTGTGCTGGCCAACCCACCAGGCATTGAGGACCCCAACTTCTTCTTCAAGGCCATCATGGGCAAGCCATACGCGCAGAGCATCATTTGGGGGCCACACTTTTATGCGCAGAGCGTCATCCCCTTCCCTCTGCCCAAGCGCTTCATGGAGGTGTGCACTGTGACAGCACGCTAGCACGTGTGGCTGCACTGCTCCGGTATCTTTTGCTGTGGTTTGTTACTGTCATAACAGTCAATGAGACAGCATCGTGACACCTGTGCACAGGGTTTTGGTCTGCAGCCGTCCTGCCTTGCACACTGATGATGCTGTGTTTGCCTGCATGATCACATGCAACAGTCTTACTTGGTAGGTGTCGGTCATTGTTCTGCTCAAATGCTGCTGCTGCTGCTGCTGCTGCTGCTGCTGCTGCTGCTGCTGCTGCTGCTGCTGCGCTCATCGTGGGCAGGGTCCCGGGCTGTACAAGCGCATGTCTGACTCCTTTGGCTACCTCACAACCAAGGGCTACTGCAGTGGCGGCAAGTGCCTCAAGTGGCCCGTACTCATGGGCGAGTTCAGTGCACCACACGCAGGTGCGAGACCAACCGTGCACAACTCTGCTGCAGGATGCTGCACTCCAACCGTGGTTGAAACTTCATCACAACATGGTCATTTTTAGGCAGCATGCATGCCTGCACTGCCGAGCGCATGCTGGTCTGTGCACATACCTGGAGTGCGGTCGGGCACAGCAAACTGACTGGCAGCTCAGCTACCACCACCACTCTGTTGTTGGGAATCCTGCTGCAGTTCAATCGAAGCGTCACGGTGGCCAAGGAAGTTGTGCTGCTGCTGCCGCTGCTGCTGCTGCTGCTTCTGCTGCTGCTGCTGCTGCTGCTGCTGCTGCTGCAGGTGCTCCTGGGGACTATGCAACCATGGCGGGCCTGGTGAAGTACTTCAACAACGTCGGCGAAGGCAACGACGGCCGCCACACGCGCATCACCAACTGGTTTTTCTGGGCGTGGAACGACAACACGCCAGGTGGGCGCCAGTGACAGTGGCTGGCAGCAGCTGCGGTGAAGGGCAGCTGCTCTGCGCCCGTCGCGGCGACATGGGCATGCGTGAGGCGCTGTGGCGGCTGACCCCAGACCCTTTTTTTGCTGCATGCATGGTGCTGCTGTGTGCGGTGCTGTGCTGTTGATGGCACCTGAGGCCCAGGCTGGGGGCAGCCTTTGTCGTTGTGCGAGGCTGCAGTGTCCCGTGCACGTCCTTCACTGCAGCTGTGGTGGACGCGGTTGTGCATGCGTATTGACGGTGGACGATGCTGCGCCTGCTGCCCCGCCCGCAGACACCAACGGTGGCATCGTGAAGTCGGACTGGGCATCCATCGACTGGGCCAAGGTCAGGTGGCTGCGGCAGATAGGGCTGAAGCCGTGGTACCTGTGAACTTCACAATCTGCAGCACTGATAATTTTTGCAATGTTTTGTGGACAGGTACAGCTGCATGGCAGTGCACCTTAGTTATGACTGGTCCAAAGCCTGTCTGCCTGCACAGATGTAGTTGCCAGTGAACCTCCTAAGCTGTTCTCCGTGTTAGCAGCTGGTGAAACCTCAGCTTGCATTTTCAGTTGGTGTAGGTGTTGAGCGCCTGAGCATGTTCACTCATGGCGCCATGCGCACACTTGACGCCATCGAGCTCTAGAGGTTGGTTGGCCACGTGGATGTCATAAACCTCTAGGTGTTTTAACAAAATAGGCCGTGTTTCCAATACATGCGACTGTCAGCTGGTATGCTTGTGTGCTGAACCAGTTATCCGGGCACCGAGTGATCTGATCAGGCACTGGGATTTGACACATGCACTGTGGTGGCTTGTGCCATACAGTCAGCCGCGCTAATATGTTTTGCAACAGGTGCTGTGCACTGGATCACGTGTGCATGCCGAGTGGGTGTCCTCTGGAACACTGGCTGTGGCTGTCCTGTGATGCCGTTGGTTGTAGGTATGTCGTGTATCTGTTGGCGTCACGCTGCACGTGGCATAATGTTGTCGTGCTGCTGACAAGCATGCACTGTAGCCGGGGGGCTTATGCCATACATGCACAGTACATGACTGTACAGTCAGCCGCGCTAATATGTTTTGCAACAGGTGCTGTGCACTGGATCACGTGTGCATGCCGAGTGGGTGTCCTCTGAAACACTGGCTGTGGCTGTCCTGTGATGCCGTTAGTTGTAGGTATGTCGTGTATCTGTTGGCGTCACGCTGCAGTGCAACGTGGCATGGTGTTGCCGTGCTGCTGACAAGCAGCAGCAATGGCAGCAGCAGCAATGTTGCGCAGGAGTAGCTGTTCTGGTGTGCTGGCGTGTGGTGGAGAGGAACCGGTATTCAGCAATTTCGTGACGTGTCCCCCCCCTATGAGCCTCTCGTTGGCTCCTAAATGCGGTTTCCATTTCCGATGGGTGGAGCATGTAAAATTTTGACCCCTTTGCTTTGTGGAGAGACATTTTGAACCCATGAGCCTTGTTTGGCTCCGTAGTGGGTGGGCCAGTGGCCCTACTGTTAAAGTTACTAATTAGCAACTTGGTTAAGTAAAGTAAATCAGCAGCAAGCCAGTGCAGATCCTTGTGCTTATCATGGGCCATGAGTCATAGTGAACTGGGATGAATGCTTGGATTGTTATCAAAGCAGAGATCCTCAATATTTTGAGGCATCTCTGCACTGGCAGGCTGCCAGATGTGCGCTGTCACCAAATTATTATTGAATTACTAAAGTAGGGCCACGTGCGCTGGCCCACCCGCAAAGGAGCCTAACAAGGCTGATGGGGTCCACACAAAACAATACAATACAATACAATACAGTAGTACAGGACTGAACCTGCCTCAGGCACTAGCCCAGCGAGCCGTTGTTCCGCTCATGAGGGTTAAAAACATGAGTATTAAAACAGAAGGAGACCATCAACCGACAAAACAACGCTCCCTCAACAAGCTCAGAGAGCTCAGAACTCAGACAGTGAGTAACTTCAGAAGCAGCTAGTGATACTATCACTGAAAAGCAACAGATGTGCCAATTGTGGGTTGCTACGTACCAGTAAGCAACTGTGCACGTGGATGAAAGCAGCAACACCGCTCTGTCTCCGCTGCACAAAATCTGCCACATATCGTTCGTCTGGGTGTACCGTGGTCACCTGGGTTCTGCCAACCTCCAAACTCATCAAACAGATCCAGACTTATCAGACGATTCCCAGCTGCATAGGCTCTTCATACCCTACAACCTTTTCCTATGCATCACCTCCTCTCTGTAGTGGGAACGTATTGAAGTAGATGTTGGCGAGGCTTAATACATGTGCTGACGTTGCTACCACCAGCAGCAGCAGCAGCAGCAGCAGAAGCAGTACCAGAATGCTAATGGAGTGTACTGCTGACGTTCACCACGAGAAAACTCCCGTGCAGCTGCATTAGTAGCAATTGATAATGTAATTGATGAACCAGTAGGTTTCTTCCCAATGATTTAGTTGGCACGAAACAGGGTTGTGTTCTCGCTGATCACGAAGGCAAACGCACGCACGAGGTTGAACATCACCACGACGACTCACCCTGCATCTCGTCATGCTACACGTTTACATCAACTGAACGTGACGATCCTCCGTTCAGCAAATCGATTTCCCCCCTGTGAGTGACGCAACTGCTACGTGTCAGGTGCCGTGCACCTGGTTCAATTCCTTGAACCTGAGACCCAGTAGTGACGAACTAAGCAAGCCAAGAATTGGGCATATTCGACGTACTCCATCTCGCGGCCCTGCTGTACAGGACAGCCTGACAGGCAGCACTGCCACAGACCAGGCTGTTGGAAGCCACCCCGTGGCGGATGTGAAGGAGTTCGCTGCTGGCCACGTATCGTTTTAAGACACTATGCTGGCTGACAGGGGCTTAATCAAGGCGCAGCTGCAGGCGAATGCAGCAGCAGGACCACCAGCTGGGCCTGAGGAAAATGGGGTGAGGATGATGGCCCAACCTGCGCAGGCAGGGCGGTGCTGCTGGCTGCCGCTGCATGACTGTTCATGCAGTGTGCATTCTTGCATGGGTACCCACATGCCCGTTGGCATCAACAGACCCTTGGAGCTGCATGTGGCACTGGCCCCTATGAGCCGCACAGTGCGGGACTTTCCTCGTCGTGGACACATCACCGCTCCTCTGCACAGCAGCAGCATGACCTGTCCCACAACCGCAGGGCCCCATGCTGCCATCATGCAGCGCTTGAGAGCCAACAGCTTCGGTATCCACCTGTGCTCGCTGCTGCTGCATGCCTGCATACCTGCTGCACTGTGTGTGCTGCATGCAGAGCGCGGCTTCTGCTGGAGATGACAGTCTGGCAGGCAGCATGATGCCACACTCCGGCACAACCAAGCAGCAGCAGCAGCAGCAGCAGCAGCAGCAGCAGCAGCAGCAGCAGCAGCAGCAGCAGCCTTCTGCTGGTGAGGTGCTGCCATGCATGGCTGCTTGGGCGCAGGATTTTGCAGGTGCTGACATTCATACTACACCACGCGCAACTTGTCCCGCAGTGTGCAATTTGTATTACCTGCACAGTGGCCTGGTGTGTGCATTGCGAGGCCGCAGCCGCCTCTGTCCTACCCCAAGTGCAGCCAGCCCAGTGATGCATGCCCTTCTGCCGCTGCAGGGGAAGCTGCTAAGGGCCCAGGCACTCATGACAGCGGCACCTTCCTGGACGAGGAGGTGGGACAGGGGTGAATTGCACAGCCGTGGGGTTGCCGCGACGGCTGTCAACCAGTGCTTTCTTTGCTGTGGGAGCATGTGCAGCAGCTACTGGCGGTCAGTCCTTGATGCAGATGCTGTGCATGCAGATGCTTTCCGTCAGGCCAGGCAGCGTGTCGAAAGCTTGGCTGTGGCAGTGGACAGCCAGCGCAAGGCCCTGCTGGAAGTGCTTGCTGGCGGCCGTGCCAAAACATGGGTGGCTCCAGCTCATGCACCTGCAGCTACAGCTGCTGCTGCTGTTGCTGCTGCTGCTGCTGCTGCTGCTGCTGTTGCTGCTGCTGCTGCTGCTGCTGCTGCTGCTGCTGCTGCTGCTGCTGCTGCTGCTGCTGCTGCTGCTGCTGCTGCTGCTGCTACTGCTGCTGGTGTTGGTGGTCTCTTACTCGCTGCTGCTGTTTCTGGCTATGCTGCTGCACTGCTGCTGCCTGTCCCACCCCTTCAGGAGCTGCTGTCACGCAGCACCTTCCCCATCCCCCCTGAGAGGCTGGTGGAGATGGCCAAGGACGTGCTGCGGGCAGGTGGGCGCCCCTGCTGCTGCTGCTGCTGCTGCTGCTGCTGCTGCTGCTGCTGCTGCTGCTGCTGCTGCTGCTGCTCCTGGTGCTTGTGCTGCTGCGCCTGGTGCTTGTGCTGCTGGTCAGTCATGCTGCGCAACAAGGGCAATGTTCATCAGTGGGCCAGCCGGTGTTTTTCATGGATTGTGTCATCGTTGTACTCGTATCATGTCGGCGTCATGACATGTTTGTTTCGCCAAACGCATGATGTGTAGCATAGTGCAAAGCTTGCCTTGTGGGCATGCCGCAAGCAGTGATGGTGTGTTGTACCAGTGCCTGCAGCAAATCCATCAGTTTTGTACCTTGGTGCCTACCTTGCGGCAGGCGTTTGCACACCCAGCATGACACGGGCTTTGAGCCAGTTGGTGGCTGCATGCGCTACCTCCCTCGCCGACGCCTCGCCAAATGTGTGTGAAGGAGGGGCTGGATACATCATGGCCCCGCTTCAATGCAGCCTCGGCTTGTGTAGTGCCTGCCGCGTGCCTCAGCCCTGGCAAGTCATGAGGTACTGAATGTGACTGCTGTGGCATTCTCTCAACCTTGGTCGGCCTTTGGCAGGGGTGCACAAATGCGGCAAGCTGTCCGCCGACTTCTCCTTCTCTGCACCGTTCATTGGGCCCCTCGGCAGAAAGGTGAGACAGTTCGCGCATCCTCACATGCACAGCAGCGTGCATTGCATGCTGTGCAGGCGGCTGTTCTCCTCGACAGCCTGTGCTTGCATGCTCCACATGCCCCATATGCCCCACATGCACTGTCGTCAGCAGTAGCTGCGTTGGTGACCGATGGCAGTGCGTGGCAGACAGTGCATCATGTGTCTTGCGTGAATGTGTCACTACCTTGCAAGAACAATAACGCGGTTCTGCGGAGACATGCAGCCTGGCGACTACCCGCATGCTCACTCGCCCCTCCACCTCACGCTGCCGGGCTTGCGTGTGCGGCCGCGACACTGCTCCCGGCCCCAACCCTCTGCTCAGGACTTTGCCGCCACCATGGACAGCCTCAACCTGGACGAGCCCTTCCCCGACCTGGCGCCGCGCATCTACCACGTGCGCGTCGACCCGCTGCAGCCCAACAGGGTGTGGTTCACGACACGGTGAGGCCCCGGCACTGACGCACGGGAGATGTGGTGACGGCTGGCGACCCGCAGCTTGCTTGCCACCTCAAGGATCAGTGAATGAAATGCGTGCACATGCAGCCTTGCTTCAGTGGGGAGCCGGCGGCAGGCTCAGCAGTTGTTAGTCATGGCAGTTACTCGTCTCGCTGGAGGTCCTTGGTCACAGGAAAACAGCAAACGCAGTGCATGACGGAACCAACTGAACTGTCAGGAACAATGCTGCCAAACAGGGCATTGGCACTACATCAGTTGGTGGTAGATTATCTGCTGCTGGCACCTGTTCCGCAAACACCATGCATGGGTCAGCACGCATAATCAGCATTACTGATCGCTCAACTCAATCCTCCTGTACGCTGTGTGTCGCCCGCAGTCCCATCGGCACCAACACCGGCCACCTGAGGGCTCAGCTGCCCATCCCCGTGAAGCCCACGGGCAGGGTGGTGGAGCTGCCGCCGCAGACCAGCAGCCTCACCTTCAATGACCAGGGGCAGGCGAGTGGGCTGCAGGCCACCGACTGTGTCACGCAGTGCTACTCGACACGTTCCCATATGTGTGAACAGGCTGGCAGCCTTGGCAAAGTTCCACAGTAAAGTCTGCCTTGCCGCATCGCAGTCCTGCTGCTGGCCTTCAGATGGTTGCCTGTACAGCTGCCAGCTGGTGGTGCTCACAACTCTGCTGCTAGCACCTGGCGCGAGCGTACAACACACCCAACCACAATGCACCACAAGATTGCTGCTGCAGCCCTTGCTTGCTGCAGCTGCTGCTGCTGCTGCCTGCTCAGGGGAGGGCTGCGCATGGGCCACCTGCAAGGCCGGTACCGCATGTGCTGAGTGGTTGGGCATCCATCAGTGCATGATGCTCACCGCGTGCCACTGCCGCTGCTGCTGCCGCCGTCGACCCGCTTAGGTGGAGGACTTCACCATGGGCTATGTGATGGACAGGCGCCTCGGCAACACGGGCGGCCTGGGGGGCGCCTTTGGGCTGCTGTACGCCATCGGCTGCCCCTTCCCCTACCCCGAGGGACACCCCTGGCAAAGCAGCTGGCAGCAGAGGGTGAGTGGCAGCAGCAGCAAAGTTGCGTGCGGCACACTGTGATGCCTTGCACTCAGCTGCCAGCGATCAGCACCCTGCTTCAAGTGCACACATGCAGGTATGTAGCAAGTGAAAAGCAACACAGCGGCCGTCTTGCACTGGGTGTTGGTTCCCATGGCATGAGCTAGATACATGGCCCTGACGCAACCAAGTAGTCGCTGATGCTCTGCCTCCTGACCTGCCTGCCCCCTTGCCCGTGCACCTGTTGCCTTGATTGCCTGCAGCTGTTCAACACGGGCAACCCCCTGCTGCGAGCGGCCATGTTCGTGCTGGACAGGGCGGCCTCATTCTTCCTGCCCAGCTGGCTCTACACTGCACATGCGCGCAACGTGCCGTGAAGGTGTGCAGCTGGCTGACTCCGTGTGTGCCAAGGAGCATGCATGGTGGGCTCCAGTCAAGTAATTGGACACTCACAGGCGCGCTGGAGCTGTTGCAGTGCCACGCTGATGTGGGGGCATCTGATTCTTTGAGAGTGTACAAGCATGGCACGCCGTGACGGGAGCACGGACACGCGTGCGCGCAGTGCAAGTTTGGCTTGAGAGCCAGTGTTTCAGGAATATGTTGCACTGTGCAACACCGAGTTGATTCTTTGCCACTTGCGTAGGACATTGTCATTGCATAGCAGCGCTGCTGCACATGTCGTTTTGTCGGTATTTTGCATGATGGATGTGCAGGCTGCCCACCATGCCCCTAGCTTGATCAGCACTGGCAGAGTGTTATTTTTTGAAATGAGCCAATCAGCTATTAGGCCAATGGCAGCGGCTAAGCAGCAGCAGCTTTAAGCATGATGGTTGCCAATATTTGGCAGCTGATCCAACGCGCTGCCTCAGGCAGTGTCGTACTTCTGGTTTTGAAAACATACCCGTGACTGTGGTCAGCATTAATCTTGCCCAACGGTAGGCCGCACAGCAGCGCAGGCATAGAAGTGCATTGTGTTGCTGGGGTGCTGACGTTGGCAGAATGTCTGCGGAGGTTGCAATAGCAAACACTGCTGCACCTCTGATGCAGCCGACATCTTGCCATCGAGAGTTGGTAGCCGGTGATATTGATGGGTGCATTCACATTGCCGTTATATGACAATGGTTGTAGCAGCTTTGCAAGCCACTGTGCAGCTGGTTTTGCGCCTGCTACCATTTTCCCGATCCTGCCGTTGCCCTTGTAACATGCAACATGCGATCTCGGATCGGCTGGCAGATGACTGTATAGCCAAGGCAACCATTGCCCATTCACAACAACAACTGCTTGCTAGCGCTGTGTCCTTTCACACTGGCTTGCTCATGTAAAAGAACGGTTTTAACGGCTCCTGGGCTCCAGGTAAATGCAAAACGACATACCTTCAAAGCATGCAAACATTCTGGAGCAGTGCTCCCTCCTCTTTCCGCCCCGGTGGGGCGCGGGGCCGATGGCGCTGATGCTATGGCTTGAATGGGTAATATGATGATGATGATACCTTCAAAGCAGTGCCTGACCAGGAGCGGCCCGCTCAAGCTCATGTGCGTAGCCACCTGCCACTGTGCACCGGGCTGCAAGGCTTGCCGGGGGCCTGCTCTTGGACGAGGTCCAGCAAACATTGCATGATGCTGCACAGGTTGCAGCGTTGTACTGCAATTTGCATTCAATGCAACAGCATGCAGACATGCACAGAAGCCGCAGGCGTCGAGCGCCGCAGTGCAGCCTACAAGTCCAGGCACCCTGACCAACAGGACAGTAACGTGCTTCAGCTCAGAACGTTGCACACTGCTGTAGTACGGCAACGCGCTGTCCTAGCATGTGAAGGGACGAAGCATGTGCGTGCAGACAACACCAGGGGTACCCCGGGTTGTGCTTGCTTGTGGAAAAGTAGGCTGGCGGCAAAGTTGGTAGCGCTGCAGCTGGCAGTGCAGCTGCCATTGCCTCACCAGCCACAGAGCTGCTGCAGCCGCTGCTGCTGCACAGTGCTGCAGTCACCTCGCCGACTGCCTCATCATCTTCATCACCAGGTGCATCACCAACTAATGCGCACTGCTCAACAGTGTGTGGGACTCAGAGCTGCCAGTGCACCAGCAGTCAGGGAAGTCCTCAAGACAAGACCTGCACTTGCAAGCACAAGGGCTGTGGCATGTTGCTGACTCAGTCACCAGCTGAGCTGGTGATAAAGCCACAGCCACAGCCAAGCCACGGTAGTAAAAGGCAGGACTGCCCCTCAACTTGCATGCACTGAAAGCATCTCTGTGTGTTGTCAGCCTCTGTGTAACACCATAACAACCGCTGGTGAAACAGTCAGCTTGAAGACGTCA
This sequence comes from Scenedesmus sp. NREL 46B-D3, assembly GCA_014080715.1. Taxonomy (NCBI): domain Eukaryota; kingdom Viridiplantae; phylum Chlorophyta; class Chlorophyceae; order Sphaeropleales; family Scenedesmaceae; genus Scenedesmus; species Scenedesmus sp. NREL 46B-D3. Next base: position 5,570 of record JACERP010001342.1, on the reverse strand, counting down.
TGTTGCTAAAATCAAGAGGAAATGTATGTTGTGAAGCCAGGAGCAACGCACACGGTCATGCAGCAGCCTCCAAACAGACTAGATTACTTTGTGGATTACATAAACAGCGTTGGGGATGAGCAGAGGCTTTTCGTTGGCTGGGAGCAAGCAGCCGTGCCAAAGCACTGTCAAATGCGCATCTTGCAGCAGCACTTTCAAGATGCCAGCAGTGCTGGGCCATTGCATACCATGAAGGTTGGCTGGTGTGCTTTGCAGCTTCTCCACCTATGTGCCTGCAGCAATGCATGAAATGCAGCAGCATAGCGCAGCCACCAGCACCCAAGCCTTACACCCTTTGCTGTGTTGTGCCGCTTTTGATGCAGTACGTCAGCTTTGTTCAGATCACCAACAAGGCAGTAATCGCCTTTGCTGATGCTGGCGCAGGTGACATGGATTGCTGGGGTGCAAGGTTGCATGTGGTCAATGGTAACGCAGTGTGTTGTGTATGCGGTATGGCAGTATGATGCATTAATGTGAAGTAGTTCTTGTTTGCACATGGTGCTCAGTCCAACAGTCGTAGACGCATGAGCAGCGTTTGGGTGCAAACAATACATCTTTCACAAGGTCTGAGGACATATCACAGACAACGTTGCCAAATAAGCCTGTAGTCACAGCATACACCCAATGGTGTTCTTTCCGCCCCGGTGGGGCGCGGGGCCGATGGCGCTGATGCTATGGCTTGACTGGGTAATATGATGATGACACCCAATGGTGTGCTGTTGCTGCGCACTGCTGTTGGTTTGTTACATTCCTGCAGCGTCACATGCTCAAGCTGTGTGCTTGCCCACAGCCAGCGCATTTTCCACCGCACACTGTTGCTTGATTGTTTGACATCACAGGCTCATTCAACAACGTGCTTGCTGTATGTATGTCTTGATACGTTCTTCAGCCGGCTGGTCATGTGCATAAAGCTCAGCAGGTGACATACCAATGTTTGTAGACCCCTTTGCCCTGTGCATGTGTGTGTTGCTGCTAGCAGGAGCGCAGAGCAGCCATTGGTTCTGCAGGGTGCTGCAGCTTGTTCACCGAATTACCAAATTACCAAAGTAGGGCCACTGGCCCACCCGCAAAGGAGCCAAACAAGGCTCATGGGGTCCACAAAACTCAAAGACCATCAACCGAAAGAAACAGCAAAGAACTCAGAGAATCAGTGATTTCAGAAGCACTACTAGTAATGCCATCACTGGGAAGCAACAAATGTGCCAACTCTGGATCGCTGCATACCAGTAAGCAACTGTGGATTAAAGCAGCAACCCTACTCTGTCTTTGCCGCATAAAGTCTGCCAGACATCGCCCGCGCGGGTTTGCTAAGGCATCTGGGTTCTGCCAACCACCGAACTCATCAAACAGACACCAAAAACGCTCCCGGACTAGCTCGTAAGCATCAAAAAAAAAACTTTGCCACTCAGATACCACGTGGAACTCATCATCAACCTGGCCAGCAGCGCATCTGGTGCAAAGCTACCACATGGAACTCATCCTCAGCCTGAGCTCTTAGGTACCAGGCAGGAAGGCCGCAGCAGATGTTGAGTCTGGCTGCCCCACAGGTGCTGCAAGTGGCGCTCACGTTGCTTCTGCATGCCGGCAGCAGCATCAGGACACTGACACATCCACCGCAGCAGCTGACCAAGCGGCCAGGAGCCACCTTGCCACCACAGCCAACAGCAAGTGCTCTGCTCCATCAGCCAACGCGACAGATCCGCTTGCAGCACCTGCTGTGTCCTCTATGTTGCCGCCAGGCAGCAGCTGCAAGTGCAGCTCCGCAGCCCCTTAGTGAAGGGGTCGATCACCATGTGCGAGTACTGCTGCGAGGGCGTTCCACCTGCGCCACCCCTGGAGATCCCACCACAGGTGAGATCCAGCTTGCTTGAGCTTGAGCTCTGGTAGTGCCGGTTTGCAAGCCAGTTGTCATGTGGTGGTGGTTGTCGTCCACGTGCTCACACCACCAGCATGCCGTTTGTGGGCGGCATGGAGTACGTGTCCTGCTCGGCCGTCTTGCACATCTGGTGATGATAGCGTAGCATTGGGTGGTGCTGTGTGGTGTTGCGTGATTGCTGCCCTTGGACTAGGCCACATTCCTTGCCTGAGCACCACGTCTTGCAGGCGTGTTTGCCTGACATTTACATCATTGATTTTCGCTGTTGCAGGAATTCTACCAGCTGGCTGCCATGGTGGCGTCCAATCCTCATGCTGCTGACCTGGCTCGCACTGGGCTGCTGACTGGGCTGGCAGTTGGCTTGCACAACCTGCCTGAGGGCTTGACCACTTTTGTGGCTACAATGGCGTCACCATCTGCCGGCATCGCCATTGCTGTTGCCATGTGGGCACACTGGCTGCAAGACACTACTGCACATGTGCACGTGTTCAACGATGCATGGCTTGCTTTGCCTGTTGAATCGTATGTGGACACACAGGGTTTTGAGTACGGTCAAAAATTTCCCAAATGCATTTCATCATCAGTAGACATTGTTGCAGTTTGTACACCACCACCCAGCAAGAGCATGCATGTGCATCTTGTACACCACAGCGGTATAGTCCCCACTCTCTGTGTTGCTGCTGCAACTGCTGCTGCTTCTGCCATGTGCACTAAATCATGGTACGCCGCGCAGTGCGCTGCACAACATCCCTGAGGGTGTCGCCGTCGCCATGCCCGTCTATTACGGCGCCAAGTCCCGCTGGCGTGCAATTGGCTGGCCCTTTGTCAGCGGCATTGCCGAGCCCATTGGCGGCTTGCTGGGCCTTGCAGTGCTTGCAGGAAACAGCATGTCTCCAATCGCCTTTGCCATCATGTTTGGGTTTGTGGCAGGGATGATGGTGTACATCTTGGTGCGGGAGCTGCTGCCGACTGCGCTGCGGTATGCTCCAGAAGACAAGGCGGTGACGGGCTGCTGTAGTGTGAGATTTGCCGTCACGTGATTAAGGCACACAGTTACAGTCTTTTCGTTGAACACAACTCGCATCGCAAACTTCAAGCACAGAATCACACAAGGGTGACTTGTAAGCAGCTGTCAGAGCAAGGCTTTGCCTACACTCGTGCCGGGAACCTGATTCTCTGTGGGCCCCATGCCACACTCACAGATCTACAAACACTGTCAATGCCTTCAGTCCACATCATAAAGACTGTTGCCTCATAGGGATAGATACAGGATGCTCTAGCTATGCACACACAGCGAATGCATGGCAAAGGCTGAACATATTGCTTCACATGTGGCACGCCACTACTCTCCGCCCTCCCCAAGGGAAGCCTGTGACAAGGCAACAAGCAAAACAAGCAAGCTGCCAGAAAGTTTTGAATTAATTAAAAATTCAGTATCCCTCACAGAACCTGAGGAAAATGACAGCAAGCCAGGGCGCGCTGACATACAATCAGCCGAGAAGTCACGGACATGCAGCACTCAGGGGACCAGCCTGAATACGCATGCAATAGCAATGGTACACTGCAGCTGTTCTGGTCACCAGGACAATGTAACATAGTGCACCATAACAACCGGGCCGTACACGAAAGCACAATGCGCTGCCCTGAAACAACAACAGTTGATGCATATGTCCAGAGGCTGACGCTGGAGCCACTGACAAAGTAGGCCTTCCTAGGAGAGGCCTTCCAAGGGCCAACAAACCCAATTAGAGTGCCATTTAGCTGGAGGTGGCGACTGTGAACTGCTACATACCCAACAATAAACCCATAGAGTCGCCGGCGTCGCAAACACCAGAAAAAACACACCACCGAAGAGGCTGCGAGCACCAGCAGCCTATGAGTGGGCATGCTGGCAGGCCAATAGATCTAACACTGTCTGTGACACAAGGCAACGCCTGACATTCCACACAGTGACACACATCGCATGCTACACTATTCTGATCCCAGTCTTACGTGCGTTCTGGTCCCAGTCTTACGCGCGTTATGGTTCAGCAACCCCAATCTTACGCGCGTTATGGTTCAGCCGTGATGCACAGGTGTTTGGTGGACGACGCTGGTCCTTGCCAGAGGCTCAAAAATACTGCATCTCACAGTGGCTGTCCGCTGCGCTGCTGCTGTCACAGCACTACCCGGTTGCGGCTTTCCAGCCATTGATCGGATTGGACATGCGCGCGCTTACACCTCACTGGCATGGGCCTGCTGCATGAACAGATGCCTGCGTCCCCAGGAACTTGCTGTTGCCTGCCCTGCACATGATGTCTGCAGGAGCTGGAAATAGATTGGGGACACATGCCCCGCAGCGAGAGCGAGCCAGACGAGGCTGCTCTGCGCGCCCCACTCATGCTGTACACCTCTATTGCCATCGCACGCGGCCAGTGGCCTGAGGGCAGCATGGAGGACATCAAGGGCTTCCTCATGGCCCGCATCATCAGCAACTGGAGGAAGTGCGGGCTGGAGGGGCTTGTGGGATTGATCAGCTCGGTGCAAGCATCAGCTGACACAGATAGTGCGTCTAATAGGTCTCCAATCCGGCTCACGGTCACGTTCACGCAGCCGTCAGCAGTTGTAGAGCTGCTGCCAAAGCTGCTCACATCATCACCCATGCTGCTCGGCCTGGCCCCAGCTGGGGACCGTCATACCTATGCATATGTGGCTGTGGCTGCAAGCGCCACCAGCTCGCTGGTTGTGCGTGTCTTCACCATGGCAGCTACCTCCTGGCTGGCTCAGGTGGTGCAGCAGTCGTTTGCGCGCATACACATTTCAGGCGTCATTATTCTGTCAGAGCCAGCTGTGAAGTACATCCTTGAGAGGTACAACAGCTGCAGGCACCTGTATGAAGAGCTGCTGTCATTTGGGACTGACATGTCACAGGCAAGTGTGATTGATGGCAAGCCGCTGCCTGGCAACGACTTTGTGGCAATTGTGCGTAACTGCAACCTGACTGGTGTAGTCAAGCAGCAGGTGCCGCTGCGCAGCATCATGTCAAACCTCGCTGGTTCAACGGCTGCTCTGCCTCAGAAACGGCAGATCACGTTCAGCCGGCAGTCTGCCATGCCATCCATACCGCGGCCGCGCAAGCTGCAGCTAGCACGGCCCGCACTCAGTGCACAGGCATCTGCGGCAAAGCGTCAGAAGGTCTGATTGTGTCGTCACCACATTGCTGCAATTCTGCAGCAGCCCTGCACCATGGTAATGGGTGCGTGTGGACTGCATAATGATGCGTTGTGTGTAATGCCCGCTGGGCGGAATTCATCATTGGTGCCAACACGTTTGTAGGCATGTATCTAACACACGTAGTGCATATTGTTTGTGCATTTTACTCGCTGCGTCGCTGCATGCCTAACAGCTGCAGGTTGGTTACTGCTAGCTGACACTTCAAGTGACCTGGTGTCTGTCCTGGCACTGGCACCTCACCGGCACTTCGAGGGGTGCTGCTGTCTTGCCTACGCCAGGATTACCACATTTTGACCACGTCATTACCACAGTTGCTCCACAGCCTGCAGGCGCGGGGTGGCTGCCCAGGTGCTGGCGAATGACCAGTTCCTGGCTCACTGCTGACTGCCTGTCATTTTTCCGTGTCTCCCCCCTGTTTGTAACGAACTACACCACCAAGACA
>JACERP010001341.1:0-22359 GCA_014080715.1 Scenedesmus sp. NREL 46B-D3 | reverse complement strand
TGCTGTCACTGGCACGCCCAGCTCAGCTGCATGCAAGCTCTCCAGCCCAGCTCACGAACGTAATTCGCCATGCAGAAACAGTAGGTCCAGCTGATAAAGGGTCCTTGCTGCTCCAGCGTGCCACCAGAGCTGTTTCCGCAAGAGCAGAACTGTCGCAGGTTCCGTATGCCCAGTTTGCGACTACTCCAGCGCCTCTATACCCTTCTCGATCTTACGGATATAGCTTATATTTGCCGCAGACAATAGTGCATTGTGTGGCCATCACATTGTTCTTGAATTGTCGGCACGCCCCTTCAGCACTTGGAGCAACGTCTGCCGCGAATCAAAAATAATATTAAATACTATCCAATATATACCCACAGCCAGACGTTGGGGTGTCGCTGCAAACTGACCTGTGGGGTGAGTGCGGAACAGGTTGCCTCGCTCTCTCAATGGATCTTTTTATGGAGCAAGTGCACAGTTATTTAGGTCAGCCCTTGTAACGTTCTTGCTTCAAAAAAAAAAAAAAAAAAAAAAAAAAAAAAAAAAATTATCCAAGAGGGAATGGGGCAACCTGTTCTCACACCCACCCCACGACACTCTCCCCTTTGAGAGGTGCCGTCACAAGGTCATGCAGATAGCTCCGCGAAGAGCAGCCATTTTTTTTTTTTTTTTTTTTTTTTTTTGGCAAAGCAGTGTTACATTGGCTCGACTAAGCAAACCGCAACCCTACTTCAAAAATTATCCAAGAGGGAATGGGGCAACCTGTTCTCACACCCACCCCACGACACTCTCCCCTTTGAGAGGTGCCGTCACAAGGTCATGCAGATAGCTCCGCGAAGAGCAGCCATTGCTGTATGTGCTAGCAGCGCAGCCGCTGGCGGCCAAATGCAGAGCGCTGCAAGCAGCAGGGGAAGTGGACAGCATCAGCATGCCCGATGGCTCAGCAGCACCCTGCAGCATGCAGCATGCAGACGACACCACCCTGCACGCCGCCAGCAGGCAAGGCGTGCTGTGCTGGTGAGGAAAGCAGTACAGCCGTTTTGTGCAGCGAGTGGCGCCAAGCTGGGAATCAGCGATGTGCACCGATGGGTATTATATGCAAGGCACAGCCAGACGTTGGGTGTCGCTGCAAACTGATACTCAAAATTGGCTGCGGACTGCGGTTGATCTATGGACAGCTGTGGTCATAATTTGCACACGCGCATGTTAAAAGATTGTGCATGGTTTGTTGCTTAGTTTTGTGTTGTATGTTTTCAGTATGGATGTGTTGCCTAATATCATATCAGGATTGGTCACATGTACAGCACGCCTCCTAAACATCATCAGTAGCCAGGTTGTGGGCATCGCCTTGAGTGGCAAGTCATGACCTGTGGCAAACTGCAGCCACTCCATGGATGGCTGTGGTTATAGTGGATACTGGGCACTTGGTCGGGTCGGGTCCTGGATGCCTCAATGGCTGCTCTTCGCGGAGCTATCTGCATGACCTTGTGACGGCACCTCTCAAAGGGGAGAGTGTCGTGGGTGGGTGTGAGAACAGGTTGCCCCATTCCCTCTTGGATAATTTTTGAAGTAGGGTTGCGGTTTGCTTAGTCGAGCCAATGTAACACTGCTTTGCCAAAAAAAAAAAAAAAAAAAAAAAAAAAACATCACCAATATGTGAATGGTGAATATTGATGCCCGTAATGAGGTGTGGGGGTGTTTGCAAACTGCATCTGATCCTTCGACAGCTGTGGTTATAGTGATACCCATGTACTGTGTGTATCTGTGTATGTGTGTGTGCCTCTTTGTGACGGTGGGTATATATTGGATAGGCGCACACTGGACGTGTTGCTAGCATGGCTGATTAATTTGTGGTTAAGAAGCTTTGATGGTGCGATGTGCACCGATGGGTATTATATGCAAGGCACAGCCAGACGTTGGGTGTCGCTGCAAACTGATACTCAAAATTGGCTGCGGACTGCGGTTGATCTATGGACAGCTGTGGTCATAATTTGCACACGCGCATGTTGAAAGAATGTGCATGGTTTGTTGCTTAGTTTTGTGTTGTATGTTTTCAGTATGGATGTGTTGCCTAATATCATATCAGGATTGGTCACATGTACAACACGCCTCCTAAACATCATCAGTAGCCAGGTTGTGGGCATCGCCTTGAGTGGCAAGTCATGACCTGTGGCAAACTGCAGCCACTCCATGGATGGCTGTGGTTATAGTGGATACTGGGCACTTGGTCGGGTCGGGTCCTGGATGCCTCAATGGCTGCTCTTCGCGGAGCTATCTGCATGACCTTGTGACGGCACCTCTCAAAGGGGAGAGTGTCGTGGGGTGGGTGTGAGAACAGGTTGCCCCATTCCCTCTTGGATAATTTTTGAAGTAGGGTTGCGGTTTGCTTAGTCGAGCCAATGTAACACTGCTTTGCCTAAAAAAAAAAAAAAAAAAAAAAAAAAAATACATTGGCTCGACTAAGCAAACCGCAACCCTACTTCAAAAATTATCCAAGAGGGAATGGGGCAACCTGTTCTCACACCCACCCCACGACACTCTCCCTGTGGTTATAGTGGATACTGGGCACTTGGTCGGGTCGGGTCCTGGATGCCTCAATGGCTGCTCTTCGCGGAGCTATCTGCATGACCTTGTGACGGCACCTCTCAAAGGGGAGAGTGTCGTGGGGTGGGTGTGAGAACAGGTTGCCCCATTCCCTCTTGGATAATTTTTGAAGTAGGGTTGCGGTTTGCTTAGTCGAGCCAATGTAACACTGCTTTGCCAAAAAAAAAAAAAAAAAAAAAAAAAAATTATCCAAGAGGGAATGGGGCAACCTGTTCTCACACCCACCCCACGACACTCTCCCCTTTGAGAGGTGCCGTCACAAGGTCATGCAGATAGCTCCGCGAAGAGCAGCCAATGAGGCATCCAGGACCCGACCCGACCAAGTGCCCAGTGTCCACTATAACCTTTGATGGTGCGATGTGCACCGATGGGTATTATATGCAAGGCACAGCCAGACGTTGGGTGTCGCTGCAAACTGATACTCAAAATTGGCTGCGGACTGCGGTTGATCTATGGACAGCTGTGGTCATAATTTGCACACGCGCATGTTGAAAGAATGTGCATGGTTTTATTTTTTTTTTTTTTTTTTTTTTTTTTTTGGCAAAGCAGTGTTACATTGGCTCGACTAAGCAAACCGCAACCCTACTTCAAAAATTATCCAAGAGGGAATGGGGCAACCTGTTCTCACACCCACCCCACGACACTCTCCCCTTTGAGAGGTGCCGTCACAAGGTCATGCAGATAGCTCCGCGAAGAGCAGCCATTGAGGCATCCAGGACCCGACCCGACCAAGTGCCCAGTATCCACTATAACCACAGCCATCCATGGAGTGGCTGCAGTTTGCCACAGGTCATGACTTGCCACTCAAGGCGATGCCCACAACCTGGCTACTGATGATGTTTAGGAGGCGTGTTGTACATGTGACCAATCCTGATATGATATTAGGCAACACATCCATACTGAAAACATACAACACAAAACTAAGCAACAAACCATGCACATTCTTTCAACATGCGCGTGTGCAAATTATGACCACAGCTGTCCATAGATCAACCGCAGTCCGCAGCCAATTTTGAGTATCAGTTTGCAGCGACACCCAACGTCTGGCTGTGCCTTGCATATAATACCCATCGGTGCACATCGCACCATCAAAGCTTCTTAACCACAAATTAATCAGGGGGTGATTGTCTGTGTCGACAATCCGTCACCTATAAATAGGCGTCTTGTGTGTGTGTCGTAATGCTGCCTGTAAAGTGCAGCTTTTAGAGGTGAACACCATGCATTGATAGCTGACAGTTACATTATGGACAGCTTTTGTTTCAAGGGCCAGTCACGGTCTGTCACACATCACAGGACGTCATTGCGTGACTGTGATTTTAGTGGAGTCTGGGCACTCGGTCAGGTCCTGGATGCCTTTCGGGGCTGCCCCGCACGGGGCTGTCTGCATGATCGTGTGACAGCGTCTCTTGGTACAAGAGACCTGTGGGGTGAGTGCGGAACAGGTTGCCTCGCTCTCTCAATGGATCTTTTTATGGAGCAAGTGCACAGTTATTTAGGTCAGCCCTTGTAACGTTCTTGCTTCAAAAAAAAAAAAAAAAAAAAAAAAAAAAAAAAAAATTATCCAAGAGGGAATGGGGCAACCTGTTCTCACACCCACCCCACGACACTCTCCCCTTTGAGAGGTGCCGTCACAAGGTCATGCAGATAGCTCCGCGAAGAGCAGCCATTTTTTTTTTTTTTTTTTTTTTTTTGGCAAAGCAGTGTTACATTGGCTCGACTAAGCAAACCGCAACCCTACTTCAAAAATTATCCAAGAGGGAATGGGGCAACCTGTTCTCACACCCACCCCACGACACTCTCCCCTTTGAGAGGTGCCGTCACAAGGTCATGCAGATAGCTCCGCGAAGAGCAGCCATTGCTGTATGTGCTAGCAGCGCAGCCGCTGGCGGCCAAATGCAGAGCGCTGCAAGCAGCAGGGGAAGTGGACAGCATCAGCATGCCCGATGGCTCAGCAGCACCCTGCAGCATGCAGCATGCAGACGACACCACCCTGCACGCCGCCAGCAGGCAAGGCGTTGCTGTGCTGGTGAGGAAAGCAGTACAGCCGTTTTGTGCAGCGAGTGGCGCCAAGCTGGGAATCAGCGATGTGCACCGATGGGTATTATATGCAAGGCACAGCCAGACGTTGGGTGTCGCTGCAAACTGATACTCAAAATTGGCTGCGGACTGCGGTTGATCTATGGACAGCTGTGGTCATAATTTGCACACGCGCATGTTAAAAGATTGTGCATGGTTTGTTGCTTAGTTTTGTGTTGTATGTTTTCAGTATGGATGTGTTGCCTAATATCATATCAGGATTGGTCACATGTACAGCACGCCTCCTAAACATCATCAGTAGCCAGGTTGTGGGCATCGCCTTGAGTGGCAAGTCATGACCTGTGGCAAACTGCAGCCACTCCATGGATGGCTGTGGTTATAGTGGATACTGGGCACTTGGTCGGGTCGGGTCCTGGATGCCTCAATGGCTGCTCTTCGCGGAGCTATCTGCATGACCTTGTGACGGCACCTCTCAAAGGGGAGAGTGTCGTGGGGTGGGTGTGAGAACAGGTTGCCCCATTCCCTCTTGGATAATTTTTGAAGTAGGGTTGCGGTTTGCTTAGTCGAGCCAATGTAACACTGCTTTGCCAAAAAAAAAAAAAAAAAAAAAAAAACATCACCAATATGTGAATGGTGAATATTGATGCCCGTAATGAGGTGTGGGGGTGTTTGCAAACTGCATCTGATCCTTCGACAGCTGTGGTTATAGTGATACCCATGTACTGTGTGTATCTGTGTATGTGTGTGTGCCTCTTTGTGACGGTGGGTATATATTGGATAGGCGCACACTGGACGTGTTGCTAGCATGGCTGATTAATTTGTGGTTAAGAAGCTTTGATGGTGCGATGTGCACCGATGGGTATTATATGCAAGGCACAGCCAGACGTTGGGTGTCGCTGCAAACTGATACTCAAAATTGGCTGCGGACTGCGGTTGATCTATGGACAGCTGTGGTCATAATTTGCACACGCGCATGTTGAAAGAATGTGCATGGTTTGTTGCTTAGTTTTGTGTTGTATGTTTTCAGTATGGATGTGTTGCCTAATATCATATCAGGATTGGTCACATGTACAACACGCCTCCTAAACATCATCAGTAGCCAGGTTGTGGGCATCGCCTTGAGTGGCAAGTCATGACCTGTGGCAAACTGCAGCCACTCCATGGATGGCTGTGGTTATAGTGGATACTGGGCACTTGGTCGGGTCGGGTCCTGGATGCCTCAATGGCTGCTCTTCGCGGAGCTATCTGCATGACCTTGTGACGGCACCTCTCAAAGGGGAGAGTGTCGTGGGGTGGGTGTGAGAACAGGTTGCCCCATTCCCTCTTGGATAATTTTTGAAGTAGGGTTGCGGTTTGCTTAGTCGAGCCAATGTAACACTGCTTTGCCTAAAAAAAAAAAAAAAAAAAAAAAAAAATACATTGGCTCGACTAAGCAAACCGCAACCCTACTTCAAAAATTATCCAAGAGGGAATGGGGCAACCTGTTCTCACACCCACCCCACGACACTCTCCCTGTGGTTATAGTGGATACTGGGCACTTGGTCGGGTCGGGTCCTGGATGCCTCAATGGCTGCTCTTCGCGGAGCTATCTGCATGACCTTGTGACGGCACCTCTCAAAGGGGAGAGTGTCGTGGGGTGGGTGTGAGAACAGGTTGCCCCATTCCCTCTTGGATAATTTTTGAAGTAGGGTTGCGGTTTGCTTAGTCGAGCCAATGTAACACTGCTTTGCCAAAAAAAAAAAAAAAAAAAAAAAAAAAAATTATCCAAGAGGGAATGGGGCAACCTGTTCTCACACCCACCCCACGACACTCTCCCCTTTGAGAGGTGCCGTCACAAGGTCATGCAGATAGCTCCGCGAAGAGCAGCCAATGAGGCATCCAGGACCCGACCCGACCAAGTGCCCAGTGTCCACTATAACCTTTGATGGTGCGATGTGCACCGATGGGTATTATATGCAAGGCACAGCCAGACGTTGGGTGTCGCTGCAAACTGATACTCAAAATTGGCTGCGGACTGCGGTTGATCTATGGACAGCTGTGGTCATAATTTGCACACGCGCATGTTGAAAGAATGTGCATGGTTTTATTTTTTTTTTTTTTTTTTTTTTTTTTTTGGCAAAGCAGTGTTACATTGGCTCGACTAAGCAAACCGCAACCCTACTTCAAAAATTATCCAAGAGGGAATGGGGCAACCTGTTCTCACACCCACCCCACGACACTCTCCCCTTTGAGAGGTGCCGTCACAAGGTCATGCAGATAGCTCCGCGAAGAGCAGCCATTGAGGCATCCAGGACCCGACCCGACCAAGTGCCCAGTATCCACTATAACCACAGCCATCCATGGAGTGGCTGCAGTTTGCCACAGGTCATGACTTGCCACTCAAGGCGATGCCCACAACCTGGCTACTGATGATGTTTAGGAGGCGTGTTGTACATGTGACCAATCCTGATATGATATTAGGCAACACATCCATACTGAAAACATACAACACAAAACTAAGCAACAAACCATGCACATTCTTTCAACATGCGCGTGTGCAAATTATGACCACAGCTGTCCATAGATCAACCGCAGTCCGCAGCCAATTTTGAGTATCAGTTTGCAGCGACACCCAACGTCTGGCTGTGCCTTGCATATAATACCCATCGGTGCACATCGCACCATCAAAGCTTCTTAACCACAAATTAATCAGGGGGTGATTGTCTGTGTCGACAATCCGTCACCTATAAATAGGCGTCTTGTGTGTGTGTCGTAATGCTGCCTGTAAAGTGCAGCTTTTAGAGGTGAACACCATGCATTGATAGCTGACAGTTACATTATGGACAGCTTTTGTTTCAAGGGCCAGTCACGGTCTGTCACACATCACAGGACGTCATTGCGTGACTGTGATTTTAGTGGAGTCTGGGCACTCGGTCAGGTCCTGGATGCCTTTCGGGGCTGCCCCGCACGGGGCTGTCTGCATGATCGTGTGACAGCGTCTCTTGGTACAAGAGACCTGTGGGGTGAGTGCGGAACAGGTTGCCTCGCTCTCTCAATGGATCTTTTATGGAGCAAGTGCACAGTTATTTAGGTCAGCCCTTGTAACGTTCTTGCTTCAAAAAAAAAAAAAAAAAAAAAAAAAAAAAAAAAAATTATCCAAGAGGGAATGGGGCAACCTGTTCTCACACCCACCCCACGACACTCTCCCCTTTGAGAGGTGCCGTCACAAGGTCATGCAGATAGCTCCGCGAAGAGCAGCCATTTTTTTTTTTTTTTTTTTTTTTTGGCAAAGCAGTGTTACATTGGCTCGACTAAGCAAACCGCAACCCTACTTCAAAAATTATCCAAGAGGGAATGGGGCAACCTGTTCTCACACCCACCCCACGACACTCTCCCCTTTGAGAGGTGCCGTCACAAGGTCATGCAGATAGCTCCGCGAAGAGCAGCCATTGCTGTATGTGCTAGCAGCGCAGCCGCTGGCGGCCAAATGCAGAGCGCTGCAAGCAGCAGGGGAAGTGGACAGCATCAGCATGCCCGATGGCTCAGCAGCACCCTGCAGCATGCAGCATGCAGACGACACCACCCTGCACGCCGCCAGCAGGCAAGGCGTTGCTGTGCTGGTGAGGAAAGCAGTACAGCCGTTTTGTGCAGCGAGTGGCGCCAAGCTGGGAATCAGCGATGTGCACCGATGGGTATTATATGCAAGGCACAGCCAGACGTTGGGTGTCGCTGCAAACTGATACTCAAAATTGGCTGCGGACTGCGGTTGATCTATGGACAGCTGTGGTCATAATTTGCACACGCGCATGTTAAAGATTGTGCATGGTTTGTTGCTTAGTTTTGTGTTGTATGTTTTCAGTATGGATGTGTTGCCTAATATCATATCAGGATTGGTCACATGTACAGCACGCCTCCTAAACATCATCAGTAGCCAGGTTGTGGGCATCGCCTTGAGTGGCAAGTCATGACCTGTGGCAAACTGCAGCCACTCCATGGATGGCTGTGGTTATAGTGGATACTGGGCACTTGGTCGGGTCGGGTCCTGGATGCCTCAATGGCTGCTCTTCGCGGAGCTATCTGCATGACCTTGTGACGGCACCTCTCAAAGGGGAGAGTGTCGTGGGGTGGGTGTGAGAACAGGTTGCCCCATTCCCTCTTGGATAATTTTTGAAGTAGGGTTGCGGTTTGCTTAGTCGAGCCAATGTAACACTGCTTTGCCAAAAAAAAAAAAAAAAAAAAAAAAACATCACCAATATGTGAATGGTGAATATTGATGCCCGTAATGAGGTGTGGGGGTGTTTGCAAACTGCATCTGATCCTTCGACAGCTGTGGTTATAGTGATACCCATGTACTGTGTGTATCTGTGTATGTGTGTGTGCCTCTTTGTGACGGTGGGTATATATTGGATAGGCGCACACTGGACGTGTTGCTAGCATGGCTGATTAATTTGTGGTTAAGAAGCTTTGATGGTGCGATGTGCACCGATGGGTATTATATGCAAGGCACAGCCAGACGTTGGGTGTCGCTGCAAACTGATACTCAAAATTGGCTGCGGACTGCGGTTGATCTATGGACAGCTGTGGTCATAATTTGCACACGCGCATGTTGAAAGAATGTGCATGGTTTGTTGCTTAGTTTTGTGTTGTATGTTTTCAGTATGGATGTGTTGCCTAATATCATATCAGGATTGGTCACATGTACAACACGCCTCCTAAACATCATCAGTAGCCAGGTTGTGGGCATCGCCTTGAGTGGCAAGTCATGACCTGTGGCAAACTGCAGCCACTCCATGGATGGCTGTGGTTATAGTGGATACTGGGCACTTGGTCGGGTCGGGTCCTGGATGCCTCAATGGCTGCTCTTCGCGGAGCTATCTGCATGACCTTGTGACGGCACCTCTCAAAGGGGAGAGTGTCGTGGGGTGGGTGTGAGAACAGGTTGCCCCATTCCCTCTTGGATAATTTTTGAAGTAGGGTTGCGGTTTGCTTAGTCGAGCCAATGTAACACTGCTTTGCCTAAAAAAAAAAAAAAAAAAAAAAAAAAAAAAAAAAAATCATATCAGGATTGGTCACATGTACAACACGCCTCCTAAACATCATCAGTAGCCAGGTTGTGGGCATCGCCTTGAGTGGCAAGTCATGACCTGTGGCAAACTGCAGCCACTCCATGGATGGCTGTGGTTATAGTGGATACTGGGCACTTGGTCGGGTCGGGTCCTGGATGCCTCAATGGCTGCTCTTCGCGGAGCTATCTGCATGACCTTGTGACGGCACCTCTCAAAGGGGAGAGTGTCGTGGGGTGGGTGTGAGAACAGGTTGCCCCATTCCCTCTTGGATAATTTTTGAAGTAGGGTTGCGGTTTGCTTAGTCGAGCCAATGTAACACTGCTTTGCCTAAAAAAAAAAAAAAAAAAAAAAAAAAAATACATTGGCTCGACTAAGCAAACCGCAACCCTACTTCAAAAATTATCCAAGAGGGAATGGGGCAACCTGTTCTCACACCCACCCCACGACACTCTCCCTGTGGTTATAGTGGATACTGGGCACTTGGTCGGGTCGGGTCCTGGATGCCTCAATGGCTGCTCTTCGCGGAGCTATCTGCATGACCTTGTGACGGCACCTCTCAAAGGGGAGAGTGTCGTGGGGTGGGTGTGAGAACAGGTTGCCCCATTCCCTCTTGGATAATTTTTGAAGTAGGGTTGCGGTTTGCTTAGTCGAGCCAATGTAACACTGCTTTGCCAAAAAAAAAAAAAAAAAAAAAAAAAAAAAAAATTATCCAAGAGGGAATGGGGCAACCTGTTCTCACACCCACCCCACGACACTCTCCCCTTTGAGAGGTGCCGTCACAAGGTCATGCAGATAGCTCCGCGAAGAGCAGCCAATGAGGCATCCAGGACCCGACCCGACCAAGTGCCCAGTGTCCACTATAACCTTTGATGGTGCGATGTGCACCGATGGGTATTATATGCAAGGCACAGCCAGACGTTGGGTGTCGCTGCAAACTGATACTCAAAATTGGCTGCGGACTGCGGTTGATCTATGGACAGCTGTGGTCATAATTTGCACACGCGCATGTTGAAAGAATGTGCATGGTTTTATTTTTTTTTTTTTTTTTTTTTTTTTTTTGGCAAAGCAGTGTTACATTGGCTCGACTAAGCAAACCGCAACCCTACTTCAAAAATTATCCAAGAGGGAATGGGGCAACCTGTTCTCACACCCACCCCACGACACTCTCCCCTTTGAGAGGTGCCGTCACAAGGTCATGCAGATAGCTCCGCGAAGAGCAGCCATTGAGGCATCCAGGACCCGACCCGACCAAGTGCCCAGTATCCACTATAACCACAGCCATCCATGGAGTGGCTGCAGTTTGCCACAGGTCATGACTTGCCACTCAAGGCGATGCCCACAACCTGGCTACTGATGATGTTTAGGAGGCGTGTTGTACATGTGACCAATCCTGATATGATATTAGGCAACACATCCATACTGAAAACATACAACACAAAACTAAGCAACAAACCATGCACATTCTTTCAACATGCGCGTGTGCAAATTATGACCACAGCTGTCCATAGATCAACCGCAGTCCGCAGCCAATTTTGAGTATCAGTTTGCAGCGACACCCAACGTCTGGCTGTGCCTTGCATATAATACCCATCGGTGCACATCGCACCATCAAAGCTTCTTAACCACAAATTAATCAGGGGGTGATTGTCTGTGTCGACAATCCGTCACCTATAAATAGGCGTCTTGTGTGTGTGTCGTAATGCTGCCTGTAAAGTGCAGCTTTTAGAGGTGAACACCATGCATTGATAGCTGACAGTTACATTATGGACAGCTTTTGTTTCAAGGGCCAGTCACGGTCTGTCACACATCACAGGACGTCATTGCGTGACTGTGATTTTAGTGGAGTCTGGGCACTCGGTCAGGTCCTGGATGCCTTTCGGGGCTGCCCCGCACGGGGCTGTCTGCATGATCGTGTGACAGCGTCTCTTGGTACAAGAGACCTGTGGGGTGAGTGCGGAACAGGTTGCCTCGCTCTCTCAATGGATCTTTTTATGGAGCAAGTGCACAGTTATTTAGGTCAGCCCTTGTAACGTTCTTGCTTCAAAAAAAAAAAAAAAAAAAAAAAAAAAAAAAAAAATTATCCAAGAGGGAATGGGGCAACCTGTTCTCACACCCACCCCACGACACTCTCCCCTTTGAGAGGTGCCGTCACAAGGTCATGCAGATAGCTCCGCGAAGAGCAGCCATTTTTTTTTTTTTTTTTTTTTTTTTGGCAAAGCAGTGTTACATTGGCTCGACTAAGCAAACCGCAACCCTACTTCAAAAATTATCCAAGAGGGAATGGGGCAACCTGTTCTCACACCCACCCCACGACACTCTCCCCTTTGAGAGGTGCCGTCACAAGGTCATGCAGATAGCTCCGCGAAGAGCAGCCATTGCTGTATGTGCTAGCAGCGCAGCCGCTGGCGGCCAAATGCAGAGCGCTGCAAGCAGCAGGGGAAGTGGACAGCATCAGCATGCCCGATGGCTCAGCAGCACCCTGCAGCATGCAGCATGCAGACGACACCACCCTGCACGCCGCCAGCAGGCAAGGCGTTGCTGTGCTGGTGAGGAAAGCAGTACAGCCGTTTTGTGCAGCGAGTGGCGCCAAGCTGGGAATCAGCGATGTGCACCGATGGGTATTATATGCAAGGCACAGCCAGACGTTGGGTGTCGCTGCAAACTGATACTCAAAATTGGCTGCGGACTGCGGTTGATCTATGGACAGCTGTGGTCATAATTTGCACACGCGCATGTTAAAAGATTGTGCATGGTTTGTTGCTTAGTTTTGTGTTGTATGTTTTCAGTATGGATGTGTTGCCTAATATCATATCAGGATTGGTCACATGTACAGCACGCCTCCTAAACATCATCAGTAGCCAGGTTGTGGGCATCGCCTTGAGTGGCAAGTCATGACCTGTGGCAAACTGCAGCCACTCCATGGATGGCTGTGGTTATAGTGGATACTGGGCACTTGGTCGGGTCGGGTCCTGGATGCCTCAATGGCTGCTCTTCGCGGAGCTATCTGCATGACCTTGTGACGGCACCTCTCAAAGGGGAGAGTGTCGTGGGGTGGGTGTGAGAACAGGTTGCCCCATTCCCTCTTGGATAATTTTTGAAGTAGGGTTGCGGTTTGCTTAGTCGAGCCAATGTAACACTGCTTTGCCAAAAAAAAAAAAAAAAAAAAAAAAAACATCACCAATATGTGAATGGTGAATATTGATGCCCGTAATGAGGTGTGGGGGTGTTTGCAAACTGCATCTGATCCTTCGACAGCTGTGGTTATAGTGATACCCATGTACTGTGTGTATCTGTGTATGTGTGTGTGCCTCTTTGTGACGGTGGGTATATATTGGATAGGCGCACACTGGACGTGTTGCTAGCATGGCTGATTAATTTGTGGTTAAGAAGCTTTGATGGTGCGATGTGCACCGATGGGTATTATATGCAAGGCACAGCCAGACGTTGGGTGTCGCTGCAAACTGATACTCAAAATTGGCTGCGGACTGCGGTTGATCTATGGACAGCTGTGGTCATAATTTGCACACGCGCATGTTGAAAGAATGTGCATGGTTTGTTGCTTAGTTTTGTGTTGTATGTTTTCAGTATGGATGTGTTGCCTAATATCATATCAGGATTGGTCACATGTACAACACGCCTCCTAAACATCATCAGTAGCCAGGTTGTGGGCATCGCCTTGAGTGGCAAGTCATGACCTGTGGCAAACTGCAGCCACTCCATGGATGGCTGTGGTTATAGTGGATACTGGGCACTTGGTCGGGTCGGGTCCTGGATGCCTCAATGGCTGCTCTTCGCGGAGCTATCTGCATGACCTTGTGACGGCACCTCTCAAAGGGGAGAGTGTCGTGGGGTGGGTGTGAGAACAGGTTGCCCCATTCCCTCTTGGATAATTTTTGAAGTAGGGTTGCGGTTTGCTTAGTCGAGCCAATGTAACACTGCTTTGCCTAAAAAAAAAAAAAAAAAAAAAAAAAATACATTGGCTCGACTAAGCAAACCGCAACCCTACTTCAAAAATTATCCAAGAGGGAATGGGGCAACCTGTTCTCACACCCACCCCACGACACTCTCCCTGTGGTTATAGTGGATACTGGGCACTTGGTCGGGTCGGGTCCTGGATGCCTCAATGGCTGCTCTTCGCGGAGCTATCTGCATGACCTTGTGACGGCACCTCTCAAAGGGGAGAGTGTCGTGGGGTGGGTGTGAGAACAGGTTGCCCCATTCCCTCTTGGATAATTTTTGAAGTAGGGTTGCGGTTTGCTTAGTCGAGCCAATGTAACACTGCTTTGCCAAAAAAAAAAAAAAAAAAAAAAAAAAAAAATTATCCAAGAGGGAATGGGGCAACCTGTTCTCACACCCACCCCACGACACTCTCCCCTTTGAGAGGTGCCGTCACAAGGTCATGCAGATAGCTCCGCGAAGAGCAGCCAATGAGGCATCCAGGACCCGACCCGACCAAGTGCCCAGTGTCCACTATAACCTTTGATGGTGCGATGTGCACCGATGGGTATTATATGCAAGGCACAGCCAGACGTTGGGTGTCGCTGCAAACTGATACTCAAAATTGGCTGCGGACTGCGGTTGATCTATGGACAGCTGTGGTCATAATTTGCACACGCGCATGTTGAAAGAATGTGCATGGTTTTATTTTTTTTTTTTTTTTTTTTTTTTTTTTTGGCAAAGCAGTGTTACATTGGCTCGACTAAGCAAACCGCAACCCTACTTCAAAAATTATCCAAGAGGGAATGGGGCAACCTGTTCTCACACCCACCCCACGACACTCTCCCCTTTGAGAGGTGCCGTCACAAGGTCATGCAGATAGCTCCGCGAAGAGCAGCCATTGAGGCATCCAGGACCCGACCCGACCAAGTGCCCAGTATCCACTATAACCACAGCCATCCATGGAGTGGCTGCAGTTTGCCACAGGTCATGACTTGCCACTCAAGGCGATGCCCACAACCTGGCTACTGATGATGTTTAGGAGGCGTGTTGTACATGTGACCAATCCTGATATGATATTAGGCAACACATCCATACTGAAAACATACAACACAAAACTAAGCAACAAACCATGCACATTCTTTCAACATGCGCGTGTGCAAATTATGACCACAGCTGTCCATAGATCAACCGCAGTCCGCAGCCAATTTTGAGTATCAGTTTGCAGCGACACCCAACGTCTGGCTGTGCCTTGCATATAATACCCATCGGTGCACATCGCACCATCAAAGCTTCTTAACCACAAATTAATCAGGGGGTGATTGTCTGTGTCGACAATCCGTCACCTATAAATAGGCGTCTTGTGTGTGTGTCGTAATGCTGCCTGTAAAGTGCAGCTTTTAGAGGTGAACACCATGCATTGATAGCTGACAGTTACATTATGGACAGCTTTTGTTTCAAGGGCCAGTCACGGTCTGTCACACATCACAGGACGTCATTGCGTGACTGTGATTTTAGTGGAGTCTGGGCACTCGGTCAGGTCCTGGATGCCTTTCGGGGCTGCCCCGCACGGGGCTGTCTGCATGATCGTGTGACAGCGTCTCTTGGTACAAGAGACCTGTGGGGTGAGTGCGGAACAGGTTGCCTCGCTCTCTCAATGGATCTTTTTATGGAGCAAGTGCACAGTTATTTAGGTCAGCCCTTGTAACGTTCTTGCTTCAAAAAAAAAAAAAAAAAAAAAAAAAAAAAAAAATTATCCAAGAGGGAATGGGGCAACCTGTTCTCACACCCACCCCACGACACTCTCCCCTTTGAGAGGTGCCGTCACAAGGTCATGCAGATAGCTCCGCGAAGAGCAGCCATTTTTTTTTTTTTTTTTTTTTTTTTGGCAAAGCAGTGTTACATTGGCTCGACTAAGCAAACCGCAACCCTACTTCAAAAATTATCCAAGAGGGAATGGGGCAACCTGTTCTCACACCCACCCCACGACACTCTCCCCTTTGAGAGGTGCCGTCACAAGGTCATGCAGATAGCTCCGCGAAGAGCAGCCATTGCTGTATGTGCTAGCAGCGCAGCCGCTGGCGGCCAAATGCAGAGCGCTGCAAGCAGCAGGGGAAGTGGACAGCATCAGCATGCCCGATGGCTCAGCAGCACCCTGCAGCATGCAGCATGCAGACGACACCACCCTGCACGCCGCCAGCAGGCAAGGCGTTGCTGTGCTGGTGAGGAAAGCAGTACAGCCGTTTTGTGCAGCGAGTGGCGCCAAGCTGGGAATCAGCGATGTGCACCGATGGGTATTATATGCAAGGCACAGCCAGACGTTGGGTGTCGCTGCAAACTGATACTCAAAATTGGCTGCGGACTGCGGTTGATCTATGGACAGCTGTGGTCATAATTTGCACACGCGCATGTTAAAAGATTGTGCATGGTTTGTTGCTTAGTTTTGTGTTGTATGTTTTCAGTATGGATGTGTTGCCTAATATCATATCAGGATTGGTCACATGTACAGCACGCCTCCTAAACATCATCAGTAGCCAGGTTGTGGGCATCGCCTTGAGTGGCAAGTCATGACCTGTGGCAAACTGCAGCCACTCCATGGATGGCTGTGGTTATAGTGGATACTGGGCACTTGGTCGGGTCGGGTCCTGGATGCCTCAATGGCTGCTCTTCGCGGAGCTATCTGCATGACCTTGTGACGGCACCTCTCAAAGGGGAGAGTGTCGTGGGGTGGGTGTGAGAACAGGTTGCCCCATTCCCTCTTGGATAATTTTTGAAGTAGGGTTGCGGTTTGCTTAGTCGAGCCAATGTAACACTGCTTTGCCAAAAAAAAAAAAAAAAAAAAAAAAAAAACATCACCAATATGTGAATGGTGAATATTGATGCCCGTAATGAGGTGTGGGGGTGTTTGCAAACTGCATCTGATCCTTCGACAGCTGTGGTTATAGTGATACCCATGTACTGTGTGTATCTGTGTATGTGTGTGTGCCTCTTTGTGACGGTGGGTATATATTGGATAGGCGCACACTGGACGTGTTGCTAGCATGGCTGATTAATTTGTGGTTAAGAAGCTTTGATGGTGCGATGTGCACCGATGGGTATTATATGCAAGGCACAGCCAGACGTTGGGTGTCGCTGCAAACTGATACTCAAAATTGGCTGCGGACTGCGGTTGATCTATGGACAGCTGTGGTCATAATTTGCACACGCGCATGTTGAAAGAATGTGCATGGTTTGTTGCTTAGTTTTGTGTTGTATGTTTTCAGTATGGATGTGTTGCCTAATATCATATCAGGATTGGTCACATGTACAACACGCCTCCTAAACATCATCAGTAGCCAGGTTGTGGGCATCGCCTTGAGTGGCAAGTCATGACCTGTGGCAAACTGCAGCCACTCCATGGATGGCTGTGGTTATAGTGGATACTGGGCACTTGGTCGGGTCGGGTCCTGGATGCCTCAATGGCTGCTCTTCGCGGAGCTATCTGCATGACCTTGTGACGGCACCTCTCAAAGGGGAGAGTGTCGTGGGGTGGGTGTGAGAACAGGTTGCCCCATTCCCTCTTGGATAATTTTTGAAGTAGGGTTGCGGTTTGCTTAGTCGAGCCAATGTAACACTGCTTTGCCTAAAAAAAAAAAAAAAAAAAAAAAAAAAAAAAAAAAAATCATATCAGGATTGGTCACATGTACAACACGCCTCCTAAACATCATCAGTAGCCAGGTTGTGGGCATCGCCTTGAGTGGCAAGTCATGACCTGTGGCAAACTGCAGCCACTCCATGGATGGCTGTGGTTATAGTGGATACTGGGCACTTGGTCGGGTCGGGTCCTGGATGCCTCAATGGCTGCTCTTCGCGGAGCTATCTGCATGACCTTGTGACGGCACCTCTCAAAGGGGAGAGTGTCGTGGGGTGGGTGTGAGAACAGGTTGCCCCATTCCCTCTTGGATAATTTTTGAAGTAGGGTTGCGGTTTGCTTAGTCGAGCCAATGTAACACTGCTTTGCCTAAAAAAAAAAAAAAAAAAAAAAAAAAATACATTGGCTCGACTAAGCAAACCGCAACCCTACTTCAAAAATTATCCAAGAGGGAATGGGGCAACCTGTTCTCACACCCACCCCACGACACTCTCCCTGTGGTTATAGTGGATACTGGGCACTTGGTCGGGTCGGGTCCTGGATGCCTCAATGGCTGCTCTTCGCGGAGCTATCTGCATGACCTTGTGACGGCACCTCTCAAAGGGGAGAGTGTCGTGGGGTGGGTGTGAGAACAGGTTGCCCCATTCCCTCTTGGATAATTTTTGAAGTAGGGTTGCGGTTTGCTTAGTCGAGCCAATGTAACACTGCTTTGCCAAAAAAAAAAAAAAAAAAAAAAAAAAAAAAAATTATCCAAGAGGGAATGGGGCAACCTGTTCTCACACCCACCCCACGACACTCTCCCCTTTGAGAGGTGCCGTCACAAGGTCATGCAGATAGCTCCGCGAAGAGCAGCCAATGAGGCATCCAGGACCCGACCCGACCAAGTGCCCAGTGTCCACTATAACCTTTGATGGTGCGATGTGCACCGATGGGTATTATATGCAAGCACAGCCAGACGTTGGGTGTCGCTGCAAACTGATACTCAAAATTGGCTGCGGACTGCGGTTGATCTATGGACAGCTGTGGTCATAATTTGCACACGCGCATGTTGAAAGAATGTGCATGGTTTTATTTTTTTTTTTTTTTTTTTTTTTTTTTTGGCAAAGCAGTGTTACATTGGCTCGACTAAGCAAACCGCAACCCTACTTCAAAAATTATCCAAGAGGGAATGGGGCAACCTGTTCTCACACCCACCCCACGACACTCTCCCCTTTGAGAGGTGCCGTCACAAGGTCATGCAGATAGCTCCGCGAAGAGCAGCCATTGAGGCATCCAGGACCCGACCCGACCAAGTGCCCAGTATCCACTATAACCACAGCCATCCATGGAGTGGCTGCAGTTTGCCACAGGTCATGACTTGCCACTCAAGGCGATGCCCACAACCTGGCTACTGATGATGTTTAGGAGGCGTGTTGTACATGTGACCAATCCTGATATGATATTAGGCAACACATCCATACTGAAAACATACAACACAAAACTAAGCAACAAACCATGCACATTCTTTCAACATGCGCGTGTGCAAATTATGACCACAGCTGTCCATAGATCAACCGCAGTCCGCAGCCAATTTTGAGTATCAGTTTGCAGCGACACCCAACGTCTGGCTGTGCCTTGCATATAATACCCATCGGTGCACATCGCACCATCAAAGCTTCTTAACCACAAATTAATCAGGGGGTGATTGTCTGTGTCGACAATCCGTCACCTATAAATAGGCGTCTTGTGTGTGTGTCGTAATGCTGCCTGTAAAGTGCAGCTTTTAGAGGTGAACACCATGCATTGATAGCTGACAGTTACATTATGGACAGCTTTTGTTTCAAGGGCCAGTCACGGTCTGTCACACATCACAGGACGTCATTGCGTGACTGTGATTTTAGTGGAGTCTGGGCACTCGGTCAGGTCCTGGATGCCTTTCGGGGCTGCCCCGCACGGGGCTGTCTGCATGATCGTGTGACAGCGTCTCTTGGTACAAGAGACCTGTGGGGTGAGTGCGGAACAGGTTGCCTCGCTCTCTCAATGGATCTTTTTATGGAGCAAGTGCACAGTTATTTAGGTCAGCCCTTGTAACGTTCTTGCTTCAAAAAAAAAAAAAAAAAAAAAAAAAAAAAAAAAAATTATCCAAGAGGGAATGGGGCAACCTGTTCTCACACCCACCCCACGACACTCTCCCCTTTGAGAGGTGCCGTCACAAGGTCATGCAGATAGCTCCGCGAAGAGCAGCCATTGAGGCATCCAGGACCCGACCCGACCAAGTGCCCAGTATCCACTATAACCACAGCCATCCATGGAGTGGCTGCAGTTTGCCACAGGTCATGACTTGCCACTCAAGGCGATGCCCACAACCTGGCTACTGATGATGTTTAGGAGGCGTGTTGTACATGTGACCAATCCTGATATGATATTAGGCAACACATCCATACTGAAAACATACAACACAAAACTAAGCAACAAACCATGCACATTCTTTCAACATGCGCGTGTGCAAATTATGACCACAGCTGTCCATAGATCAACCGCAGTCCGCAGCCAATTTTGAGTATCAGTTTGCAGCGACACCCAACGTCTGGCTGTGCCTTGCATATAATACCCATCGGTGCACATCGCACCATCAAAGCTTCTTAACCACAAATTAATCAGGGGGTGATTGTCTGTGTCGACAATCCGTCACCTATAAATAGGCGTCTTGTGTGTGTGTCGTAATGCTGCCTGTAAAGTGCAGCTTTTAGAGGTGAACACCATGCATTGATAGCTGACAGTTACATTATGGACAGCTTTTGTTTCAAGGGCCAGTCACGGTCTGTCACACATCACAGGACGTCATTGCGTGACTGTGATTTTAGTGGAGTCTGGGCACTCGGTCAGGTCCTGGATGCCTTTCGGGGCTGCCCCGCACGGGGCTGTCTGCATGATCGTGTGACAGCGTCTCTTGGTACAAGAGACCTGTGGGGTGAGTGCGGAACAGGTTGCCTCGCTCTCTCAATGGATCTTTTTATGGAGCAAGTGCACAGTTATTTAGGTCAGCCCTTGTAACGTTCTTGCTTCAAAAAAAAAAAAAAAAAAAAAAAAAAAAAAAAAAAATTATCCAAGAGGGAATGGGGCAACCTGTTCTCACACCCACCCCACGACACTCTCCCCTTTGAGAGGTGCCGTCACAAGGTCATGCAGATAGCTCCGCGAAGAGCAGCCATTTTTTTTTTTTTTTTTTTTTTTTTTGGCAAAGCAGTGTTACATTGGCTCGACTAAGCAAACCGCAACCCTACTTCAAAAATTATCCAAGAGGGAATGGGGCAACCTGTTCTCACACCCACCCCACGACACTCTCCCCTTTGAGAGGTGCCGTCACAAGGTCATGCAGATAGCTCCGCGAAGAGCAGCCATTGCTGTATGTGCTAGCAGCGCAGCCGCTGGCGGCCAAATGCAGAGCGCTGCAAGCAGCAGGGGAAGTGGACAGCATCAGCATGCCCGATGGCTCAGCAGCACCCTGCAGCATGCAGCATGCAGACGACACCACCCTGCACGCCGCCAGCAGGCAAGGCGTTGCTGTGCTGGTGAGGAAAGCAGTACAGCCGTTTTGTGCAGCGAGTGGCGCCAAGCTGGGAATCAGCGATGTGCACCGATGGGTATTATATGCAAGGCACAGCCAGACGTTGGGTGTCGCTGCAAACTGATACTCAAAATTGGCTGCGGACTGCGGTTGATCTATGGACAGCTGTGGTCATAATTTGCACACGCGCATGTTAAAAGATTGTGCATGGTTTGTTGCTTAGTTTTGTGTTGTATGTTTTCAGTATGGATGTGTTGCCTAATATCATATCAGGATTGTCACATGTACAGCACGCCTCCTAAACATCATCAGTAGCCAGGTTGTGGGCATCGCCTTGGAGTGGCAAGTCATGACCTGTGGCAAACTGCAGCCACTCCATGGAATGGCTGTGGTTATAGTGGATACTGGGCACTTGGTCGGGTCGGGTCCTGGATGCCTCAATGGCTGCTCTTCGCGGAGCTATCTGCATGACCTTGTGACGGCACCTCTCAAAGGGGAGAGTGTCGTGGGTGGGTGTGAGAACAGGTTGCCCCATTCCCTCTTGGATAATTTTTGAAGTAGGGTTGCGGTTTGCTTAGTCGAGCCAATGTAACACTGCTTTGCCAAAAAAAAAAAAAAAAAAAAAAAAAAAAAACATCACCCAATATGTGAATGGTGAATATTGATGCCCGTAATGAGGTGTGGGGGGTGTTTGCAAACTGGCATCTGATCCTTCGACAGCTGTGGTTATAGTGATACCCATGTACTGTGTGTATCTGTGTATGTGTGTGTGCCTCTTTGTGACGGTGGGTATATATTGGATAGGCGCACACTGGACGTGTTGCTAGCATGGCTGATTAATTTGTGGTTAAGAAGCTTTGATGGTGCGATGTGCACCGATGGGTATTATATGCAAGGCACAGCCAGACGTTGGGTGTCGCTGCAAACTGATACTCAAAATTGGCTGCGGACTGCGGTTGATCTATGGACAGCTGTGGTCATAATTTGCACACGCGCATGTTGAAAGAATGTGCATGGTTTGTTGCTTAGTTTTGTGTTGTATGTTTTCAGTATGGATGTGTTGCCTAATATCATATCAGGATTGGTCACATGTACAACACGCCTCCTAAACATCATCAGTAGCCAGGTTGTGGGCATCGCCTTGAGTGGCAAGTCATGACCTGTGGCAAACTGCAGCCACTCCATGGATGGCTGTGGTTATAGTGGATACTGGGCACTTGGTCGGGTCGGGTCCTGGATGCCTCAATGGCTGCTCTTCGCGGAGCTATCTGCATGACCTTGTGACGGCACCTCTCAAAGGGGAGAGTGTCGTGGGGTGGGTGTGAGAACAGGTTGCCCCATTCCCTCTTGGATAATTTTTGAAGTAGGGTTGCGGTTTGCTTAGTCGAGCCAATGTAACACTGCTTTGCCTAAAAAAAAAAAAAAAAAAAAAAAAAATACATTGGCTCGACTAAGCAAACCGCAACCCTACTTCAAAAATTATCCAAGAGGGAATGGGGCAACCTGTTCTCACACCCACCCCACGACACTCTCCCTGTGGTTATAGTGGATACTGGGCACTTGGTCGGGTCGGGTCC